>SNQJ01S0139706.1:36364-51670 GCA_010110895.2 Picea sitchensis | reverse complement strand
TGTGATCCGAAATCGGATTCAGAAGCCTGACAGGGCATGAAAAATGCTCAAAAATGAAAGTGCTCGGAATCCGATGAAACCAACACCATTACGTCTGGCTCGTCTTCCTGATTCCGGTGGTATATTTACTTTGTCAAACGGAGTCCGTATGGAGAAGATATCGCATTTTGTTCGAAAAGTCAAACAGGCAAAAAAAATGTTGACTGGGCAGTCCGTACAGTCCGTACGGACGCACATGTGGCAAGTCCGTACATGACACATGGCAGGTCCGTACAGGACACGTGGAGGCTCTAGGTGGTGACACGTGTCAGGCATTTTTGGCTTTTTGGGTGTATGGTTGGACCAATCCGGAGGTGACACGTGTCACCACTAGAAGGGTGACACGTGGCATGGGTGACGTCAGCAGCTGACGTGGCGACCGTACGATGATGTCAGCAGATGATGTGGCACGAATGACTGGACCGTACGGAGAGCTGACATGGCAGATGACGTGGGCGAATCGGCAAGCAACACGTGGCACTGTTTGAGCGAATGGTTGGGTGCCACGTGGCCCAATCAGTGGCTTCCACGTGGCACCCCGGTTTTGGTCAATATGGACTGTGTCAAAAAATTTGTGTCGAGGACTGGATTCGAACCGGTGACCTCCCCCTATGTTAAAGTTTTCATAAACCTCCGCTAGTCGTTAGACCACCGGTTATACATTGTAATGTGTACATGTTTAATTGTATTTAAATGTGTTTGTGGTGTATTGCGTGGGGGTTCGGGCCGGGGCTTAGCCCCGACCCCCGGTTCCATTGTATTGCATGTGACCATGTGCGCGGGGCGGGGTTTCAAATATTATGCCCGCGCGGTTTAAAGTTATGGTTACAACGGTTGTTTGCACGCGGTTATGGGTTATAAGTGCGGGCGGTTATATGTATAGCCTGTGGTCCCGTGAATACACCAATGTAACCAGGAGTTAGTGCGCGGGCTAGGGGCCAACGCTTAGCCCTTTGGGCTAGCGCCTGGCCCTATTAAAGCCATGTGACCTTATAAAAGGTGTGCGTGCCATGGTTTGGGGGCTGCGCCCTATTACAACCATATTATAGTTAATAAAGTGGGTTTTTCTAACCACTTTTGAGTTTTTTTTAACTATTATTAACTCATTTTTAATGTAATTGGGAGTTATTGGGTGGTTTTTGAGCCTAACTTCTTGGAGGAAGTTGGAGATGGGAAACTACCTTCCAAACTATTTAACCAAGGCCATTTTGAGGCCATGAGGGCATCTTTTGGAGAGCATTCAGAGCAGAGATGCTGAGGAGAAGCCAAGTCAAAGCCAGTTTGAGGCAGAGAAGCCGTTGAGGAGGAGATGTTGTCGGACCATTTCTGAGAGCTACGGACATCCGTTTCGCGTGCCGTTTTTTGTGCATGGTTCTAGAGATCTGGGCGAACATGACCAGATCAATCTTGTAGCCATTTGGCATTGCAGTGATGTACCATTGAGTTTTCGAACAGAAATAAAGAAGCCTCCCCCACATAGAAAAGGCCCGGAGACGTAGGCAAAGTTGTGCCGAACTCCGTTATCAACCTGCGTATTATGGTTTAATGTCTTTCATTGCATTTCAGATCTACATATATGTATATGGCTGTATAATTCCTTTTCTTTTCTCGTTCTTTCGCTAAGTTTCTCAATGGTTAATTAATGCATGCAAATAAAAACTCAACCATAAGTCATTCGAAAAATCCTGACGGATCATCAATCATTGCATATAACCCCTACACAATTAGTTGTAACAAGGGACAAAGACTAATAACTTATATACATGAATAAATGCATGCACAATTTTTTTTGCTACAATAACCCATTCACGCCTATCTATTCATCATCTCAAACATTAATAATAAAGAAGAAAATACACTGTAAGAGAGACAAAATTCACATAAGAAAAATCTATAAATGAATAACGTAACCTTATAACATTCACAATAACTAGAAGTCCATTAGAAGCAATTCACAGTAAACAGTTATGAGCAAAATGTCTCCTCTCCATCAAATGACCCCGAAGGCTTCTTGCTATTAAGATATCAAAAAAATAGTTCTCCAAAATTACAGAATGGAAGAGGCCATTTTAAGTGGGTACTCTTTGGATTATATAGATAAGTTTGGTAATTGTTTCTTTGGACTGCTTGAATTCCCAGGCAACAATCACAAAATCTTCATCTTCCGCATTTCATTTCTTCCTACTTTCAAAAATAAGACTAAAATCCACAAATCAAATTTTGTTTCATGATTGCCCCTTGTCCTTTTCTCCAATGTATACTTCCCATACTCCATGATAATTTGAAATTGATATTATCCTATAGAACAACAAAGATTCCAAAGAAGATTCATGGGTTGTCGGGTTTTTCAATAGGGTTTGCATGTCCCTTTTTAGGGAGACTAAGAAAGAGTGAATTAGACTTTGATCCTTTGCATGTTTTATTAGATGTTCATTCATTATGGAACTGTTTATCCTCTATGGGATCCCTGCAAACAGTTCTTTGGAACACACAACCTCTTCTAGTTCTGCCTATATTTTTTCATTTGGCCTAGGTTCGCCCAACTCACCAATTTGGGGAAAATGACATTTGATTTATAGTATTGTGGTTGCCTTGTGTAGCCTTGCACATATACCAATGGAATTCTTCAAATCTCTTTCAAGTTTTTCCATTGTTTGCTGACAGTTAGAAATGGCATCACAATTTAATTCGCTTTCCCAACTAGTCATCCTTAGGAGGACTTCGAGGGAATCTGGTTTGTCCTCTGCCCATTTTTTCATCTCATCCAAGCCCATTATTATCCAAACAAACTCAATGTTTTTTTATCTTGGTTTTGTCCAATTGTGATAGGATTTGAGTAACTTTCTTATGGAAATCTCGCACTCCAGTATACATTTGTTTGGCCAAGTTATAGATTTATTTCCTTACTTATTTGACACTTATCCTAAACTCTTGGATGTTCATTTTGTCACCCTTGTAGAATTGTACTTTGTATTCCAAGGTCCTGATTCTTTCCTTATACTCTTCAATCTCTTGCATCATGTTCTTAAGGTTTTGCTCAGACTCTTGAGTAAAATCTACACTAGTTGAAGTGATGGCTAAGGGGTCTTCCTTGATATTCTCAACCATAACCTTCTATGTGGTGAATGAAAGTGGAGCAACTTTGGAGATAAGAAATCTTCTGATGCTTTGTTAAACTATCTTTCCTAAATATTTAGCAAATCTAAAGGAGTTCAGATTTGCCACTTTTTGGGCCTTAGACAATGTGAACGCCCCTAGTCCCAATTCTCATAGGGGAAAGTCTCCTCTCGTTAGAGGCATGTTTGAAGATGGTCCTGGTATGTTGGTTTCCATTGGGTTAATGTCTTGTGCTTCTTCATGTGATTTCTTATTTTCTTCTTCTTTTCTCTTCATTTTTCCTCTTATCTTTTTTGCTTTTCTTCTTGCTCTTTAAGGGATTTTTCTTTTTCCATTTGTTCTTCCTCCTTTCTTTTCTTTTTTGTTTATCCTACTTCTACTACTATTGCTTCTTCAATTCTGCTTCTGCTACTGCTACAATTGTTGCTACCTCTTTTTCTCTTCTTTTCTTTTCTTTTGCCTCATCTTTTGCCTTGTTTTTTGCTTCTAATTTCTTCCTTTTTTTCTTTTGCAGCTATGGTTTCTTTTTTGTTTTGAACTCTGCCTTTGTGTTGGGAGTTTTCTCCCCTCTCGAAAATCACCTTTTCATAAGTCCTTTCTCTTTTATGAATTTCCTCTTCTTCCCAGAATTCAGATTCGTGACTCCACTTGTACTTGCAGGTCTGACAATGTCTATTGATGGTCCTCGGGGAGTCGTGCTTGCAAAATATTTATTCTCCAAAGTGGAAGGTGGCTAGAGTGTTAGATTCTCCCTGATACTATTTAACGTATATGAAAAAATAAGCACCAACCTAGAGGGGTAGTGGTGGCTAGATCATATTTTTTTTCTCTGTTAAGGTCTACACATGCCCCATTTACCATAGTTTGGTATGTTATTTCCTGTAAAACATGTTTTTCAAGACTAAAATTGGGGAGTAGATTAGGGGATTTGGTGGCACCATATACTCTAATGTAAGTTTCATGCTCCATCAAGTACCAATACCCTACCATGCCTACTACAACTAGAGATTTATTAGACATACAAAGTGTAAGGGCACATAACAATACTTGAAATAAAGGAATAAGAAATTTATGGCAGATCTTCTAGTAATTTGAGTGGTACTTGTGCTCCCAGAGGTCTTTGTAGTAGACATGGATGAGGAGATCACTTGTCTACCAAGCCCAACCCATCTTTGGGTAAGCATGGATTATGCACATTACATCTAATAGATAATATGCCATGTGAAAACTTGGGTGCTTCCCTAGAGCCATGTGTTTTATTGTTCATATTGCCTCTGTCAGTGTAGAGGATAACATGTCAACCCAATTGAATGTTGATCCAATAGTGGTGATGGAGTGTATCAGAGGCACGCATGATACCATGAATTTTTTAGTGTTTGGTTCTCCATATAGTCTGCACAACATTGCTACCACATATTAGTAAGGAACCATGAGTATGTTGGTTGGATAGTCATCTAATGTTATCTCCTTGAATTTCTTGCCTGGCACCTACCGATTATTCATAACTTCTTTGGGTTTATAGTGGTATTCCTTCATCCAATCCTCATCTAGTGAGATTTCTTTAGTCGACAATTTATAGCATGCTATGAGCATTGATGGTTGGAAAGAAGAAACTTTTCCTTATGCACTAATTATCTACTTGTTGTCTACATTGGTATGTTTGATGATTCAGGATATTGCTTCAATACAAGGGAGCATTGTTGAATGTGTGGCTATTATGTGCAGTCTAGAGTGCCTGATGGATCAATATATGTTTGGGTCTAGATCTCCTTTTGGTAGCTGTGGGAAGGTTTAGTTGGTAAACTTCTGATATATCTCTCCCCAGTAGAATGTGGTTTGCTTGTCGATGACACATAGGGTGTCATATTATATAGGACATGGGGTGTCTATTTTTTCCTCTTCTTCTTTCTTCCCCAATGAAACCTCGATAACAAGGTCCCTGTCAAATTTTCTTCTATATGTAGCCATGATTGGTTTTGTGAACAATCCATATTATCAATAACAAAGTATTATTTTGGTTAGCACATAGAAAACCAAGTAGGGAAATAAAACGAATGAAAACCATTAAAACAAAATCCTTATGTGTAAATTCCAAGCATAGTGGCCATGACAATCCTAAAATCGATGGGAAAGGATTCCAGGGTACAAGTGTGAAAAGACCTATTTGTTTTCTTTGAATCTAAGAATAGGGCTTGAAACCTACACAGTGAGTAGTGATTCCATAATTGTGGGCTATGAGGAGTGTTGTTCGTAGCTTCGTATCGAGGCATTAACAATCTTAGAGAGGTAGGTGATTCCTTAATGGAAAAATACGAGAGATGGAAGTGTGAGGGAGGGGCAATTAAAACATGACTTGTGTATTGGCTCAAAATCCTCCCATGCAATTAATGGTTTAGAAAAAAGGGTCCGTAGGTGTAGGTTGGTGGGCGAAGGGGAAAAAGGAAATCGGTATTATCTGTGTGGAAAATTAAGGAAAACCCCCTATGAACGAATCAATCAAAAGGAAAAAGAAGTGAGGGAAATGGGGTTTCGAACGCTTGTGTGTGGCCTAATGGGGAAAGGGATTTACACGACATAATGTTTTTTTTTTATCTTTCTGATTCTACGCATAATTTCACTCTAAACAATTTCTTTACCCATAATTTCAATTAAATGATTTCCCTTTTAGCTATTTAAAACAGGGTTCACATAGTTACGAAAGGGGTTTTGAACAATACATACTTGCTCACCATGCTTGAGGTGTCCGAAACAATATTTTTTGTGGGTGACAACAGCAGTATTTTGTCACTCCCAACGAATTTTGGGCAAACATGGGTCTTTGGCATGTGAAACAATGTAGAATGGTGTATGAAACATACTCTTGAGGTTTATAACATGCATTTCAACATGAAAAATGATAAAGGTAATCATACAAGGCTTTAAGTTATGCCATGTCACTTCACATGTGCATGATTAAGAACTTGGGTCCTACTGTATCGACGATCAAATGTCATGTGCATGATTAAGAACTTGGGTCCTACTGTATCGACGATCAAATGTCTTTTCCTCACCGGTGTATTGGCGAGGAAAGAAAATATTTCACCTATGTATCGGCAAGAGAAGGAAATCTTGGAGCGCCGACGTATCGGGGCCAAAGAAGTGAATCTTTTTCCGGTGTATCAAAGAGAAGATAATATTTTGGAGCAATGATGTATTGGCTAGTAAAGCATATATTTCCCCGGTGTATTGACAAGGGAAGCAAATCCTTGGCTGGTGTATCAACTTCAGAAGAAAATCTTGGAGCATCAATGTATCAGTGGAGAAAGGAAATGTCTCGTTAATGCATCGATGAAGAAGGAAAATTTTGAAACCGTCGATGTATCGACATGAAAAAAAGCTCACGCCGATGTATTGGTGCAGAAAGTGGATCTTACACTGATGTACTAATGGAGGAAGAAAATATCTTAGGGCCAATGTATCAACGTGAGATGTGAATCTTCCTTCGACATTCCCCGTATCTGTGAACAATGTGGATATTAGTCACATGCCCGATCGACGAACAATGGAAATTCCCATCAAATTCGGTTTATTGGTTTGGTGATAAAGAAAGTATGGGGATGATAACTTTGAAGGAAATTTGCAAGTACAAAGCATGAAGATTTGATAAAAAGGGGCCCTGAAAGCTGAGAGAAACTAAGGCCAAGGGGAAAGGCCACAGTGTGGGGCAAGGTTTTTTTTGGGGGGCATGATTCCTTCACTTAGAGAAAGGGCATTAGAGGCAAAGTGAAGAATTTATGGGGAGGGGTTGCTACAAGACAACAAAATCAAAACTCAAAGGTAATCCAACTTGTTGTGAGCTGGGCACAACTATGTTGACAACCACATAAGTTGTTGACTTGTGTTAAGTCGAAAATAGTTATATATTACTATTGTTGTGGCATTGGTCTATGTATTGAAGTAGTATATATTTTCATTTTCATTTCACATCCGTTGTCCTAGTTTTATTTATTCATCTTGTGTGGTATACACAAGATGTGTGCTCGCTTTACCATTGACAATACCCTTTGTCACCCAACCATAGGTCAAGCCACCCCTCCCACACCTTGACACAGAATCACTCTGGAAGCAAAACTTAGGTTAGATATCCAAACAAAGGGTATGGAACCTTTCCCCAAGGACAACATGTAATTCAAAAAGTTGATCAGTTAGTCCAAACTCTAGCCAAGAGATAGTCCAAGGAAAAACGTGATTTGCTGTGCCTTAAATAGCTACAAATGGAAGTTTCCCTCATCAAGCAAGAGAATGACTGAGACCGGTATAGCACAAGACTGGCACTACAATTGAGATCGCTTCACCAGAATGAGAACCGCCTCCCCAGATGGTACTAATTCCCACTAACTCCTAGGCCGAATTTCTCTCATTCCGGGTATATGTCCGTTCTCATATTAATATTTATGGTCGACTTCTCTTTGAGGCTAATAACCCAATACAAATCATCTCTGAGCCAAGTCTCTAGGGTTATTAGCCAACCTATTAAGGTTTCTTCTTGTTTCCTGGAAAGTATTCTATCCTGTCAGCTTTACATGGAGTAGGCACCTCCTCAGCCATACTATAATATCAACACTCCTTCCTAGTTAGGGAGGTATTGAATGTAATGGTCTTAAGCACAAACATGACATTCACCTGGTAGCATCAACATAGTTATTATATAGACTAGATCATCATAGACTTCATGAGCACCATCATCATCACTATCAACTGCATTATCTCTCGAAACTATACTCTATCTCAGTAATCAGACAGATGCTCACTCCACGTAGTGATACAGAGCCATTCTTCTAATCTAGGTAAGAAAATGTTCTCAAACCATTTTCTCTGCCTAGAAAATCTATGTTCATCATTCATCCAAGGTTTATAATTATTTCCAATAAACTGCTGATGTTTTCAAGGCAGTCAGTAATGTTAATAACCTAATTCATCCATAGTAGTATATAATTTAGTGGTTCACTACCACATCAAGAAATACACAAGTACTTGATCAACGAGGTCACGTAATCGTTAGAACACATCCAATTATAGTAGTATACATCTATTGTCATACGATATTCATAACAATCATCTAATACCAACCTCGCACGGTAATAATGTTATGATATAACTAAATCATCTGGGCTAATCTTTTCACTCACATCTATGAGATCCGGAAGATCATCTGCCCTCAGAGTAGAACAAACAATGAGATATCTGAACCATTCTTCTCAAGCAAGGAAGAATAATTGTCTTGTCTTCCAACCTCGACCATTCCCCACCTTGGGCCATTCTTCCTACACTAATCAAAGTGCACCCCTGGAGAGAATGTATAAACCTCTAAGGGAATGTTTGTCCTCTATCAGTAGCCTGCACCATTCCCCACCTTGGGCCATTCTCCTACACTAATCAAAGTGCACCTCCGGAGAGAATGTATAAACACAAAGGAATATGATTGTCCTGGATTCCATTTCCTCTGTTAAACATAAGAGGAAAAGACTGCCTTGTATCAACCTCTCCAAAATGTACCATTCCTCATGTTAACCACAATGAGAAATCGTTGTTCCGCGAGGCGGGCCAGTCTTCTCGAGCAACCCTCAAGAAGAGAGAGACTGCCGACCACTTCCCTGCTGTTAATCCACAATAAGTCAGCACTATGATACATCAACACCGAATTACTTCCATGTTAACCACAATGGAACGTCACTGTCCGTCAGAAATCTCAATCCTAACATGGAAAGAATCACCAAGATGGACTATTTTTCAATTCTAAAATGAATGTCCTCAATAATATTTTCAATGCCCCCAACCCGATTCATCTCTTCCTTTTCTAATAAGGAAGTCGTCTCCAATTTAGGCCCTCCAAATTTTGAGTATGCAAACTCTTTCATCTTGGATAGGCTTACCAAAATTATCTTTTATCTACTCATCTGTGGAGATATATCGAGAACCACTTTCTCCTTTCTCTGAAGGCTTCATCACCTGGAGTAATGAAATGCTTGATTTCAAATGTACTTAGTCTGTAATTGATCGGGATTTTCCGTGGAAGGCTTCATGTAGCTCGGAATAATAGAGTATATCGTTGTTGGAAAATTGAACATATCCATGTAGCACTTCTTCTTCGCCATCATGAGATCTGATCTATTGAGAAATCATCTTGATGTTATAGGGAAAACTTCACCATGTTTCACTGCACCGAGGTTCTCCACCAAGTTATATTCTTTCATCTGCATACAATGGTGGCTCTTCCTGGTGGATGCCCTGTAAAGTCTTGAGATTGCTATTCATATGCCTTTTATTCAATTTCTCTGGAGAAAATTCCTTGTATTCATCCGACCATTAAAAGTATGTTGTGCATGATATAATGACTCATGTAGAGAGATAAGTCCGTTTTACCGGAATGCACCATCATAGTCTTCCTCCATCTGAGAAACTAGTTTTGATCTCGTAGTGATTTCTGCCTCATAAGTCTTCCATACACTATTCTTCATCACTTTCAGCCTCTACTTGATTGCTTTTATTGAGTTATGAGACGTCGACAATCTTGTGATTCCATACAATGACCGTTGTTCCGCTTCTTCTTTCTTGAATATCTGTTCTTCCTCTTTGTTTAAATTTTGGGTCCATGGAGGGATTCCATTTCCCTAAAGATTCCTTTTCTTCTTTTCATCATAGGATCGCCTTCACATGTGATGGACAAACTGTGGATACTTAGAGTATTTTCTTCAAGAAGTCTTCTTCAAGGATTGAACCGGAATATCTATCATTTCATGGTCGTCATGGATATATACTTCCATCATCTTCACGATCATGGGATCTCTCTAATCCTCGCTTCATGTGTATAATTCCAACTGACAGTCCAGGTTTCGCTTTAATCCCTATTGTCTTTTACACATATAATTGGATCTCTCTTTGTTCAACGTAGTCCACGCTATCTTGTTGTCTCTACAAAAACGCGTATATAAGTCCCTTTCCAATTTCCTCTCGATTGCAATTTTCTCGCCTTTTCTTCTTTCGAGTCTCTTCATGATTGATTCAGCTATTCCGCATTAGCTTCCACGTGATTGGTATTTCATCCTTTCATGTGTATTATCTAATGATATCAATTCTTATCTCATATTCTTCCATAGATATAGTTCTTCTTGAACACACATTCTTTCAATAGGATAGATATACAAGATATGCCGTAGACGCATGCAAAACAAGATATGTACAAGAAATAAGAAGAGTTTTGTTACTCCTTTAAAAAGAAGGCTCCTCCTTGCTTAGTCTCTTGTAGGTCTTTCTTCCGTACAATTGATGCTCTCGTTTCCTCCCTTTCTTTCATTTTATGATTCTTGTAGCAGGGTCTCATACTTTCGGACATTGAAAGCATCAGACTTCGAATGTCTTCTCTTGATTTGGCTCTCCTTGAACCAAACTTCTTTTTTGTTCCTGAAGTTCTTGAATCTTGCTGTGAAGGCTTGATCGTCATACTTCTTTTGGGGTTTCTCTTTTTCACTGATCCTTGATTCTTCTTGAGCACAACAAGTCCAAAGTTCTTCAAATGTCAGATACTCCATTCTTGTGTTCATGCTTGTGGCAAATGCATCCCACGTCTTGGGAATACCATTGAGTACTATGTTTACCAACTCCTTCTCTGAGATGATCTCTTCAATAGCTTGTAGTTGATCTCTTAACTGAGAAATTCTCACAAATTATGATGTTATGTTGTCATCATCATTCATCTTCATGTCACGGAGCTCATTCTTCAGACTCATTACTTATCCAATGTTTATGACTGAGAAGAGGTTTGTTAGGGCATCGTACATCTTCTTCGATGAGTCAAGATGGGAGATGTAGGGTATCAAGTGGTCTTTTATGGATTCCACTATGATACTCATAGCATTAGTGTCAACGTCTTTGAACTTCTCCATAGCTTCAACATTATGTGGTTCCTTCTCTTTCCCTTCTTCAAACTCTGGTTGCACGATCTTTCCTTTCACGATATCCAGCACTTTATTCTTGGCGAGGATGAGGTCAATCCTTGTCTTCCACGCTCTGAAGTTAGAGGCTCCATCTAACTTGTTCTTTGACTTCATAGAATAATTCATGGCTTCTTTGACTTGGTCAAACCCTAGATTTGATCACAAACTCAAACTTCACGTCTTGGCTTGCTGAGAGAATCAGGATATGCGCTAGGCTAGAGCGCACTGATCTATCTATAGATTAGGTCAATCCATTCACTTAAGGTGCCTCAACAAGAGGATTATGGTTTTTGCAACTGCTCCTGCTAGTAACCCTAGCGGTAGTGTCTTGGAAGCTGCTTCTGCTAGTAACCCTAGCGGTAGTTCCTTAGCGAGCTCAATATCCTAGCGGTTATGTTTCCTTCCAGCGTTTAGATTGAATGAAGGAGGTGTGGGCCCATAACCTGTTAGAATATGAAAGATGTGTGCTCGTTTAACCATTGACAATACCCTTGTCACCCAACCATAGGCCGAAGCCACCCTCCGAGCACCTTGACCTTGACAGAGAATCATTCCGGAATCAAACCCTAGGCTAGATAGCCAAACAAAGGGTAGCGCACCTTTCCCCAAGGATAACGCACCAACAAGAGATGATTAGATAGTTCAAACCATAGCTAAGATATAGTCCAAGCCAAACGTGATCGACTAGCTGCAGCAGCTGCAATGAAAGCTCTCCTCAAACCTGCGCACAAGACTGGGCACTGCAATTCTGAGACTGCCTACCAGAATGAGAATTGGCCTCCTGTATTTATACTAATTTTGGCTAACTGCCTAGGCCGACTTCTCATTCTGGGTATCTATCTGTTTAGTATATATTAATATTTTTGGTTGACTTCTTCTCTTGGAGGCTAATAACCTTATATAAATTATCTTCTTGAGCCGACAAGTCTTTAGGGTTATTAGCCAACTCATTAGGGTTTCTTCTTGCTTCCCGGAGTATTCTATCCTTTTCAGGTTTACACGTGGAGGTAAATACTTTTCGTAGCTACCATAATATCAACACTAGGGTCTTCTATTTTTGAATACCTAGTGGCAGCAATTAGTTTGGAAATGAAGGACAAGTTGTCTTTGGCACATTTGTGACTAGTCTCCAATTTTTTTTTTACCATTATTTAGTCTTTCTTCTTATAAGTTTAGAGGGCTAATATAGACTTCGAATCCAAGAAACGAACGTCCACGAGAACATTCTTTGCTTCAATGAGTAGAGAAGTGGTTAACACAAAAAATGATACAAATCTTATTGCTTGGTTTGCGATCATAGAGACTGGTAGGAAATTTATGTCTATTGATGCAGATGCCCCTTAAGTTTATCCTTAATACTTCCTTGAACACTTGTGGACAAGACTGGTATTTTTTATTTGATGTTATCCATGAAGTAGAACATGGTTATCTTCCATGGCTTATTGCTTGTAATGTGTTATTTCATTACGTTATATAGCCTTTGTTGCAATGATGTTAGCAAATGATATTTTTGTTTAAAATGATGTTTTATGATGAATATATGGTGTAACATGCATATGTTAATTTCATATACTACTATTGAGCACCAATTTGTTTCGATTAAGTAATTCAAACTATGCATTTAGTTAGTGTTATGTGAAATTGTGAAATGGGTTAAAAGGAAAAATGCACTTCTTTATTTTTAAATTATCTAAACTACAAAGACTAAGTTGCTTGGAAAACTTGTTTATTGTCACTCAATGCTAATTGCATTTCTCTTGACATATGTGAAAGGATCATATTTTATAAAACCTCATGCAATTCATGTCTTCATATGCGAAGTGTGTACATGACATCGATAGACTAAACATTAGTAGTTATAATGATTCCTATGTATGAAATCACTATATAGAAGTACAATGGTAGAAGTATGTGAACAATTAGCGATGGACGAATCTGTCAACTATTGGATGGTATTGATCACACTAGTAGTATAACAACCTAGTTTTTGAATGAATCCTTCCACTTAAGGGTGTGATTCCATATATGTAAAGGTTTTAGCTTGTTCTAAGGTTGTTGATAATTGTTGATGAATAATATTGTTGTTATTATTGTTATCTATGTTATGGTTCACTATTAAAGAGGTTTTGTAGTGTCCTTTTAATGTAATGTGAGCATTTAAGGATGTTTTGGATATTGGATATTGTTGAAGATTGATGGAATGGAACCTATGAGGAAAAAAAAATGTAAAAAATTACTTAATAAACTCATATGCATTAACATTTAAATAAATAGATAAGCATTAACATTATCCAATTACTTATTGCATAAATCAACATAAAGGTAGTGTAGTGTGAGAGTCATATTTGAAAATTTATCAAGGAAACCTATTTAGAATCATGGTGAGGATGAGACCATCAGGTTCTAGCCACTTTCTCTTGTCAACCACAACCAATCAGGGAACCAAGTGCAGGGGATGAGTCTCCTCCCAACCAACCTCTCAGTCAATACAATTGAGATCCCTCGAGCCCACAATCAATAGCATATGCTAGTTTCTATTCCTATGTTTTTCTTTTAGAAGTCAAATCTCCAAAGAAAACCCCCGAAGGTCAAGATGTTTCAAGCAAAAGAAGCATTCACCACCTCCTCAACACCAAGTAAATAATGTATTCTTTACATCCATCCATGCAAAAATTGTCATGCATAGACTCCACTTGTCACCTAAGAAATTTTCTCTTATCATTACTTAAGCAGTCATCTTTAGTTAGATTTTATTTATTTATCTTTTCCTTTATTTTTTTTTAATTCTCTATAATTAGTTAATTAATTATTATTACCATTTATTTATTTATATACTATTATTACTATTGATTCAAATATATATATATATATATATATTCCCCCACTTCAAGGAACTTCATTCCAATGTTAACTTTACTTATGCTACTTATAAATTTGTAATTTCTTCTTGTATCTTCCTCATAGTCACCCTTTGTTGAACTAGCATAAGAGCTACCTAAGTGACTACAACAAGCATCGAAATTCCAGTTCACAACTCCAAGGAAGTGAAAGTACAAATGTAGCCCCCTTCTCGACTTTTGACATTAGGCTTAAATCCTATAAGCCTATCTAAGGCCCCAAGGCCTATGGCCTCATTTGCCTAAGTGATTATCTAGTCCGGTAAACTAACCCACATACCCTAGGCATATCAAAAGGATGACCTATACTTCCTCCCCGACTCCTACCACGTACTCAACCTCTAGCATCAAAGTCCAACCACACAACTCCACCGACGAGTATGACTCCAACCCTTCTTCTGGACTTCAACGTCAAAAATTTAATATCATTCACTCTGTATTTCTCAATATGGCACCATGTTCATCGAACATCCTGTAAGGAAAAATAACCACTGGTATAGGTTATTGATTGAGTTTTTCACCACCCCATAAGGTGTTACTCTGTAGATATTCTCCTTCCTAGGTATGGGCTCCCATGAGATCATAGAATGAACTGACCCTCTTGGCCCATTAGTGAATTTCCTATCAATCACCACCTCACAACATACAACCAATGCATTAGTTATAATCATAACATCACCATCTCATAGAAAAGAATCCACATGCTCACTATCACATATCATTATGAGAAGTGGATTCTCACTTTCATATATCATCATGAGAACATAACATTATTGTCATCACAACATATTGACTAGCAAGGCACCACATGCTCACACTAGTCATCTTAAAAACATATTATCACACAAGAACAACACACCATTACATCATGCCATCACATCATGAAATATCATCACAAAGAATATTACCTCATCGTATCTTCATCAAAGATACAACAATGTCATCATGACATACCATCAAAAACATTACATCGACATAAATAGAATGGTCATGGCATGCCATTAAAAGCATTACATCAACCTAAATAGAATGATACCACACGTTAAATACCATAGGTGTTCCTAAGACAACATAACACCATGAATATAATAATTATCTTAACACATAGCATATGAAAAAAAATAATATATCTAATGCAAGGAATACCATAAAAACATCCATCTAGTTCCTAGATTATATTAGTTTAGGTTGACACTACAAAAGGTTATCATGAAATACCTTCATGATATAGTATGAGTGATATGTGATATCATCAAGATTATTGTTTGGTTATCATTTCT
>SNQJ01S0139705.1:25188-44477 GCA_010110895.2 Picea sitchensis | reverse complement strand
GATTAATGAAGGTTTGAAAACATTATGTAGGAAGCGTGTAGAAAAGATAGAGATTAATATGGCTGCCAACAGATCCATGTTTTGTTGATGATATTGTGGTGCCTGATTATACTGCGGGGGTTGCTGAAACTGTGGCACTGATTGAAATTGTTGCGCATTTACAAACTGTGGTGAATTCTATCTTGTCATGAAATCAACCTGCATCCTATATGCATATGAGGTTCTTTCCTTCATGAACTCCAAGGTTCTACAATTTTTGTCTTCATGTCCCACTGACTTACAAAATTTACAGAAAGTACTCTTCGGTTCTTTCTTGTACTTCTGCATCATAGGGAAGTGATAAGGATCATGCCCATGTGTCTTGCATATTTCACACCAAGGACCTCTTGTAGGAAATGGATTTGGCATCCCTAGTCCTAGGTACTACACAAATGTCAGACACTCATTATTTTGATGTCCCTCTGATCTGCACAGGGTACACCACATTGCTTCTCTTTTTTCCCTACTTTTATTCTGGTTTAATTTCACTATCAAGTTCTTTGGGTCTTCCTTCAACTCCTTTATAGATGGATCTATCTGATTATACCGATTCTCCTCTAATTGCATCGCCACTTGCAATGCCTCTGCCTAGGTTTGAAACTTCTACTATCTCGATGGATATTTGAAATGTGGTAACATAGAATTTATAAACAGTTATCTGTGTTGCATGTTAGAAATGGGATACTTCAGTTTACCTTTCAATGTATTGAACTTATGATCGATGTCCCATATGGAATCTCTTGGTTTTTGTCTAAACTCAGTTATCTCATTCATAAACTGATCCTCTGATTTTGTCCTCTGAAACTCAATGATCATTGCCTTCTTGATCTCTGATATTTTTCATGGCGCACCCCGTGGATTGTTTGCTGCTAGATTCATGTACCAATCCAGCGCATGGTTTCTGAAAGTTATTGTTAGCTACGCCTACTTTTGTTGCCTCACCAATGACTCTTTTCACTTCCCATATTCGCTCACACATGAATAGGTTCTTCTTTGGGTCTTATGTTCCATCCCCATGGAACTCTGGTAATCATATCGTTGGATCTACACCTGCCATTATAGATTGTGATGTACCTACTATGTGTGGTACTACTATCTGTGTATTGTTGTTCGGACTTGAACTCCCACTGGTATTTATACTGTTACTTCCACTTGTACCCTCACTTATATTATGATCTCCTATATTCCTCTAACTATCAGTCACCGATTCTCTATACAACTCTTTCTTTGTTGATGTGTTAATCGTACATGGGGTTGTAGGTTCTACACTAATTTGTATCTAGACCAAGGTACTTGCTTCCTCATTAGATCCCTCTCCTATAGTATTTATTTCATATGTGGCATGTAGTATTTCTTCAATGTGCTCCACAACATGGATATCCTCTACCTCTTCCTCGTCACTCTCTAAGCCTTCCCTCTCGGCTACTTCTCTTTTCTTCCTATTGAGCTTATACTGGTAGGGTCTTCCACTACGCGTCATTCCTGCCTTCATAATGGGATATTTCTCTTTAATGTGCTCTCCTCTATCCATTTCCCCCTCCATCTCAGACCTTCCTCAATATTTCCCCTAACTCCTCCATGCACACAGGATAATTTAGCTATTTGATTCCATGATTAACATCCCTTTATCATGCAATAATATCTTGATTGAAGTGTACAATGACCTGATGTACCTTCCCTGTAATACTTCGATGTATCTACTGCAAACTTAGTGATATACCCCACTACAATGTTGTCTATCCAGAAATCTACTGCGCGTGCGAATTTGTTATTCACCCTCTTCAACCATGAGATACTCTCTTTTGTCCACTCCACTGATCTAATTATATTTTTCGGATGGTTATATTTCAACCATGATATCCACTCTTGCAATAGCATGGGAAACTCACTATATAAACTCTCGTTTATTTCGTTGAATACATATCTCTCCAAGTACTGTCTTGGATTAAACCTAGGCCTTCTGCTAACTTTGTGGGAAAACTCTAGTTCCTGAAATGTCAACCATATTTCAATATCCGCTTTCATGGGGTGCCAACCTAAAAAAATATCATTCCTTAAACCCTCACATTATACTACGTGACACATCCCTCCCGATGTAATCTTCTAAGTTCCAACCGACAACGGAACCATTTGTTGGTTTTATGGGCTGACCCAGGTTCTAACTATAGGATTACCAACAACCCTTCGACCATTGGCCCTTATGGATACCAGAAAGAAAAATAGTGCACTGCGCAGTCTCAGCCGAGATGGATTCAATCGGTGGCCACAGGAATCAAGTGTCTACAACCATGGGATGGGATGTGCTTCTCTCTCAGGGGCATTAGATCTACTCAACTTCTAGTCCTCGAATACCCATCTATCATGCTAACCCAAGTGTATCTTAGTTCTAACCAGTGACACAACTATTCCAACCAAAATTCATTAACCATTATAACACCATTTACCCAATGACATATATTCATTTACTGCAACATAAGATTCATATATGAATACTAACTATGACATTCATCCGTTTAGTGTTGTTCTACAAATTTCATCAATTTATCTTTAGTGCGCAATATTATTTCCTTTATAATTTTAACATGTTCACCATAAAACTCATTAAAGAAAATATACCCATGAATAATGAAAACATTCAAACATAACCCAGATGTATCGTGGTTCACCCCCTCATGGGGATACGTCGAAAAATATGAGTCGCTTCATCTCTTTATTAATGTTCCTGCAAAGCCCAGTGCCGCGCACTATACATTTCTTCCTCTATTACAACGATCTCCCCAGATCATGATAGTCTTAACAAAACTGATAAATTATAACCAAAACCCAACCAACCAACCAACAAAACCTTTCTACAATCCTAATACATCCTACTTATACCAAAAATGGGACAAAGCCCTTACAAAAACCATAACCCTAAGTGGAATAGGTTTTTCCTCTTTCCAACTGACTCAATCTCAGCTGGTCCTCAATCCAACCATTCTCCAAGTCAGTGTTTGTCCACTTTCCAACTTCTCCATAGCATTTTGTCCACTTTGTAACTACTTTTCCTCAATGTTGGGTTTCCTCTGTTTTCGACGCTTCTTTTCCTTTATTTCCGACATGCTCCCCATTTTTCGGCACCGCATTGATTCCTTCAAAACTTCCTTGATTTTATTCCAAAATTAGCCTGCGCCAACAATCACTGAAAAAGAAATTCCAAAGGTACCAGAAAATCAAAATGTACAAAAACAAGAATAACAGGTACCTCAAACTCCTGCAAGTGTTGTTAGAATATCTACCAGGTTAAGTAGACCCCTTGAATGATACTCTCCTTCATTGTATTATTTATTGTTGACTGATTCTAGTGAGATGGAATGTTATGAAGAGGCAATGCAGGTAGACACTAAAAATAAGTGGGAGAAAGGCATGAAAGAGGAAATTGATTCCTTGGTAAATAAAAAGACTTGGGACTTGGTTCATTTGCCTACAGGAAAAAGAGAATTACAAAATAAATGGGTTTATAGGTTAAAGGAAGAATATGGAGGAAAAAAGTGGTACAAGGATAGACTTGTTGTAAAGGGGATTGCACAAAAGAAAGGTATATATTTTGATGAAATATTTTCTCTTGTTGTTAAAATGACTTCAGTTAGGAGTATTTTAAGTCTTGTGGAAGTAGAAGATTTGCATCTTGAACAGTTAGATGTAAAAACAAATTTTCTCCACGGGGATTTGGAGGAAGAGATTTATATGCAATAGCCACAGGGGTATGAGGTCAAAGGGAATGATAATTTGGTATGCAGGTTGAAGAAGAGCGTGTATGTCCTAAATAAAGCTCCAAGGCAGTGGTATTTGAATTTTGATAGGTTTATGACAAAACAAGGTTATAGTAGATGCCATTTTGATCATTGTTTTTATTTTAAAAGGCTAGAAAATGGAAGCTATATTATGTTGCTATTGTATGTGGATGGCATGATTGTTGCAGGGTCTAATATGCAGGATATAAATGTGCTCAAGAATAAATTATCTAATTCATTTGCAATGAAGGATTTGGGTGCTGCAAATAAAATCATTGGTATGAGAATAACAAGAGAGAGGAAAAATCACAAATTGACATTGTCTCAGGGTGAGTACATAGAGAAGGTGTTGGAGAGGTTTATCACAAATTGACATTGTCTCAAGTGAGTACATATAGAAGGTGTTGAGAGAGATTTAGAATGTAGAATGCAAAACCAAGTAGTACACCTTACTGTGCCATTTAAATTAATCCAAGAAAATGTGCAAGACATAAGAAGAGATAGAATACATGTCCGTCCCTATTCAGCTGATGCCTTAATGTATGTGATACATGCAGTGGGTTTTGTGAGCAGGTATATGAAAAATATATGTAAAGAACATTGGGAGGTATTTAAGTGGATTCTCAGGTATTTGGTACTGCTACTCATATATTATGTTTGGTAGGTTCATACATTGTTCTGCTGTGGATGCTGGATTCAAACATGTAGGTGAGGCATAGGCAGGAGGAGAACCACATATGTTTTACTCAGAGGGTGGAACACAGTAAGTTGTATATCTAAACTATAAAAGCAAGTTGTTTCACTTTCTCAACACAGAGGCATTGTATGCCCGCCATACAGGCTAGTAGAGATGACGGCCGCAAGGATTATGGAGAATTGGGAAAGAAGCAAGAGAATAGCAGCTTGTACTGAAAACGTGATATAGTGTCATTCATCTTTCAAAAGAACTCAACCTTCCATTCAAAGACTAATAATATACAACTCAAGTACAATTTCATACAACCTGCTTTGGAACATGGACAATTGAAGATAGAAAATATACACACTAGCCAATCCCTGATGGTTACGTTACATCATGTGGAGTAACCAGAAAAACTGCCCTTCCTTCAAATAGCCTTCAAGCATAAAGGTGAATATGAGAAAATTTTCAGGTCAAAGGTGGATTGTAGTCTAGTAGGTAAAAATAGAAGTGGGTTTGTTGTGATCACCCGCGGAGATTGCTAGTTGTGAGCTCGACATTCTTCCTATTTCATAGGGCTATTTTGTTTTTAACCATGTTTATACCCCATGAAGACCGTATTAACTCGAATAATTCTTAGCACCTCCACGCTATAGGGGTTGTATGGGTCTCAAAGAGGGTCCATATAGTTTGGGGAGAAGCCCTCAAGGAAAAATTTCCTTTGTAATGTATATTGCAATTTCATAGTAAATATGCATCGTTCATTATAAGTTTACAGATATAACATAGTTATGTTAGGTTTTTCACAGAATTCAACCTTATTTCATGAGGGAAATGGGTGACTATGTATCATGACCTAATATGATGTCTAATTTGTATATTGTGAGAGAAAGAAGAGGAAGTTACTGGGTGTGTTGTAGGTTGTATCCCTCATTTGTTGGATAATAAAGGGAAGGACCTAACAATTTATCTAGTAGACATAGCCCACAATGGGTGAAACACATATATATATGTTCCTCCCATTGTGTATCTTTTGTATTTATTTCCAAGATTTTAATTTATTTTTTATTGTTCCACTCTATCCCGCTTTTCAAATACCTTCCACCCTTTCCTCTCGCCATTTGTCTTATTTTTCTTTGATGATATCCTCGCCTATAGTAAAACATGGAAATCCAATTTGGCCCATGTGGATCAAGTATTTCATCACCTCATCACAAACTCTTTCTCAAAAACTCTAAGTGTTATTTTGGAGCTTCTAAAGTAGAGTACCAGTCATATTGTTGGTAAGGTTGGTGTTTGTGTGGATCCTAAGAAAATAGAAGTTATGAAGGATTGGTTCCATCCTGAACCCTTAAAATTTTGAGAGGTTTCAGGTTTAAGGATATTATCAATTTTGTCTTAAACCATGGAAAATCAAATTCCATGCATGAACCATTATCATGATCTAGTTTCTAGGTAGGAAAATCTTCCTGCGGATAGGTAGATCACCTAAGGCTTGACCTTAACCCGACGTAAAAAATGCTTAACGTGGACACTCCACTCCTTTCAAAATCTATCTAAACTAATGTGCATGAGAAGGGGAGGATATCGAAGTACCTTTTCAATCGACGCTTGTCCCCTGCACGCTCCGAGTTTCACTTCAATCCTTTTCTCCTCACCGAGTTCGCGGGAAAACAAGATACCACCACTTTCTACTCTATTGACATTAGCTTTGAAAACAGATCTATCACTAAATGATAAGTCCATGTAATGCATTACCAGTCCAGAGAAACAGCCAAGCTGCAGTCATATTAATGAGAATAACGACAAGAATACTTACAATCGTAGATGATAATGTGACAGCTTCGTCAAGTCTTCTTCTTCTAACCCTTGCCTGAAGATCCACAACTTGGATAACATTAGCTTCACTGATCACTTCTCCCTATTAACTGCCGGGCTTCTCCAAGATCATAAGTTTCCATATGTTCGCCTCTTTCCCCCTTTCCACCATCATGGATCTTGTTTATATAGGTTGGGAGGTGTCTAACCTCTTGAGTTATGTTTAGAACCGCCAGGGAACCATCTCCTGATCGTGGATCTTCTTTCAGAGCGAAACCAAGACCATCACACCACCTTCTAATCTCAATGATCTCCTCCTCATTCACCTCAACAAAGCTAATAATTTACCCGTAATAGGGAGCGCCCCCCCGTAAGGCAAGGTATCGAAGGCTAGAAGCCCCGGTGTGCCTTGAAAGCCTAAGGTGAGCAGGGATCCTCCAGAAGGGCCTAAAGGCATTATAACGCTTCTTGAATCAAAGTAGAGGAGCCAAAGACTTCCGGCAAGTTTATAGGGAGTCGCCTCCTCCGAAATCATTAAGCTCGCAATCCTTCATGTGTCAAGAGTTATTTGATTCCAAGAGATGCCTTCTTAGCATCGCGTTATCATGGCATCAAGGTTCAAAGATTGTTTATACACTAATAATCAACTTATGACACTTGTGAAAAGTTGTAGGGAATATGCTTACACTTAATAATTTAATCGATAGGACAATGAGACACTATCCATCCGGGAAAGCAATTTTGACGGTAAATTTAATGCCTCAAAGTATGAAGTCTGATGTGACCGATGACTTAAATTCTTTGTAGATTCTCAAGAAAGGGTATAGACTGGTGAACCTGACAAAGCTGCACACAAACATCCAACAAATATCATGACATTTCAAAAACCAAGGCAGGCATGCCCCATGCTCGCGGATTAAGATTTTAGATAGCGGTCACGCCATAGTATACAGTGCGGATCCATAATCGTGTTGGTAACAAAAAGGTATAGCCATCAAAGATACAATCTGGATCTATACATTGATGACTCGGACTGATCGTAACCACTTAAGAATAATACGCTGGATAAATGAAATGACAAGACATAGCCACGCCCAACACAAAGTGGATCTACGTAACAATGGACGCCGTAAATCCTTCGCAACCCGGTGAAACATATAGTTAAGCAGGAATTACTCAACCATCTTCTAACCAACTCTTCGTAGATACCATTCTAAATCCATGCGTGAATGGGACTGGTGTCGAATCGATGAGAAACCACTTGATTACCGTCAATGAGGTAAACCTCATAATGCGCGGAGATCACCACGTCAATGATTCCTTGTATCTTAGTACATTCCATCAACGAATAGATGAATCGGTCAAACGCTCGTGGAATCATTTGACCGGTGTCGTCAATGATAAACCACTATCAATGTGTGAGGAGGCCCCCGCCATTGAGACACATGCAAGTGTCCCAAAGTACCCATTAGTTTCTAAGTCCGGACTCGATAATGTGTTGAAGTCTAATGTGAATAGACTCAATTGAGGGAGGGCCTTGATGTATCCCCATCAACGATAACGAAATGGACATAGCAATGTAATTGGTGGATCTAAAGAACATGGACTGACACGGGTTTTGAGATAAAATATTTGGGATGGCTCGGACTCTCTGAGTGGATTTCCCCTTGAACATACCAGGCACAACAAAGAAATACGACATGGACAAAACTGCAGTAATGGATACCGGACTTTGCATCAAGTGACCCAAGGGAGTGAAGGGAAACTCAAAGATTGGCTCAGCGCAGGTTCGACGGATAATGATATATGCAAAGTGACAAAGCGTCGTATGTCCCATGGGTTACTCTAAGAAGTGCTAGATGGTATCTCAAGAGATCGCCAGGTTTGTTCCTTTCAATTTTTCCCCCATCCGCATAGATGAAAGTACCTCTTTACCTAACGAAGCTCGGTAGATAACACATGCTCGATATAACTCACCTTCGTAAGTTCCTCTTCCTTTTGTTTAACGAACCGTAAGAAGTAAGGGTTCATTCCCATATAATTCTGCCGATGTGTGTTTTAACGAGCCCAAAGACAAAACTCAAGGTTTTTCGGGATTATAGAGTTTGGAAAACACCTTAAAAGAGAAATCTCCGCCCTTTTCGCAGACAATAGTCCATCGACCGAAAAAGGGTTAAATTATCGCCTAAAGACTCTTTCTATCCTTTGAACGGTGAAAGGGAAGCAAGATCACTGGCGTCTTTTCATTTAGAGAGTCCGGAAGGGTTTAAAGGAGACCTGTGGGGTTCTCAGTGATCAGATCCCGCACGGTCCTAAAAAGAGATAAAACTTTACCCTGCTGCGCTTCATATTGTCGAAGCTCGAACTAACTAAGATCAGTGCTCGTGAAACATGACAACGTAAAGATGTACTAGAACCGCCACAAGCCCCGCCGGTGACCGCCAGAAACTAAAAACAAGGATTAGTGAAGCCATTTTCACCATTAGAGAAACCTAAAATGACCATAGCTTATGAAAATGAAATTTTATATATATCAATTGATTTGAAAACTCATTTACCATCTCATTTGCAAGGATTTTGTGGAGTGTTGAGATTCTCCAATCGAACCAAATTTGTTCTTCGTACCGCTGAGCTGACGGCTGACCGCTTTCGCGACACCGCCTCGTAAACTCGTGTAGGTGTTCGCTCTTTCTTTCAATTTATGTTCCAAGTTGATCTTTATAGCATTATTAATTTAAAACACAAAGCCCTAGGGTTGTCCATTTTGAACCAAACGACCTCCTTTAAAAGTTAATAAAAATGGGGGAATTATTCACAAAAATGCATTGGAAAATGGTGGGTTAAGATGCCCACACCTTAACCACTGATTGGGTCAACCATTTTGACCAAAGAATTTTGTAAAAACTCCCCTCATGGGCCCACACGACTTCTCACAACGTTTTTCATTTTTATCACGTTATAATCATTATTTAGTGAATGTTTAAGGGTGTGGTGGTTAAAAATGATGATTGGTTACTCTTGATGTCATGGGTATTTGTTTTCATGTTTTAAAATGCTTTTTGAAAAATCGCCGAAATCACAAAAAACATGGGGAATGATGCAAACTTTGAAATTTTGTTTTGTAGATATATTCTGCAATTTCGCGATTGAGTGGAAAGAGTGTGAACATGAGATGGATGATATAGCTACTCTACGAAGTCCCCATAATGGGTTGAGGGTCATATCACTCAAGCTTTTCAAACCGAAAAAATGAAAAGTTTAGGTTCTACTTCGAGCACATCATTATCTTTGGGACATCAACAATCGTGGATGCTCAGATTGGTGCACATCTCCCACCATCGAGTTGAAGATGTGTACTTTCCGACCACCGAAAAAGAGGGGTCCCCATAGATTTTACGGGGCAAAGAGCATTGCCTGAGCAGGTGGACGTCTATCTGGCACATCACTGTGTTTCGGGAGCGAGATTGGTAGGGGGAAGGATCCCTATCAAGGATATCCGGGATCTTTCTCTTCAATCCATATTACCATATCACTTGCGCGAATTGCAGCACTTCAGTGCTCATTTGCCTTCGCGTCACAAAAGGCCTATGGTGTTCGTTTAGAGCCAACATCAACCTGAGTGTATGCCTTCTAATGCTGAACAAATTTCTACAGAACGGCCAAAACAGCTTTGTCTATGGTCTAATTCTTAGTCTCGCTTGATGCATCCTCGATGTTCTCGATCGTACGGGCAAGACGACCAAGGATGAGCCTCGGATGGATAGGTGGACTAGCTTATCTCCGAGGTTAGTTCCGGAGTCGAGTTGCATTTTATCGTGACTTCTTTATCGGTTGAGGCGGTAGTACCTTTGGATTGAGGACTTCTTGTATGCTGATGTGGACTTCCGCTGGAGTATGGATTTGATTATGCCCAAGGGGGAAGATTGGGACTTATCCGTAAGAGACTAAGTCATACCCTTTCTAGTTTGTTCTATGTTTTTGGTGGTATGTAAGAGAGTGTTTAACATATGTTTTGTCTTCAATGTGTAGACAAGGGATCAGTGCGCCCAACATATATACCAGTGCCAGGACGTCACGGCGGTGCCCCAGTTGTAGCATACCCAACAGTACCAGTGGTGGGCCTTCAGGAGGTTGAGAGGAACCTCCAATGCCTTACGATGGGTATCCCTCCTCCGTGGAGGGACGCGGCTCTTTGCATTTGCAATGACACATCAGGAGTGTTTTGAGAATAGAACAATTCTCTCATGGAGATGTGAAATGCATAACATTATATTACTCACATCATTAACTAGCTATGGGAGATTAGAGCTCCTGATCATGTTTTTGCAATGGTTGTATGGATGAACCTTAATATTTTGTTCTCTTAATGACTTTTGATGTAATAAACATTTAGTCACCCATATATATATATATATATATACAGCTGAAGTTTCTATGATGCCATGGTTTGCGCTTACGATGATGTCCGGTGATGTGTTTTATCAATCGATTTGAAAATTACTTACCATTTCCATTTGCAAGGATTTGTGGAGTGTTGGAGAATCTCATTGGAGCAAATCTTGTTTTTCTCGCTGTTGGAGTTACGATTGATCATTTCTCTCACCGTTCGAACCAGTTAGGTGTTCGTTCTTTGCTCTTCAATTGTATGGTTCCAAGTTGATCTCATAGCATTATTAATTTAAAACACAAAGACCTAGGTTGTCCATTTTGAACCAAATCCGCCTCCTTTTAAAAGTTAATAAAGTGGGGGGAATTAGTCACGAAAATGTGTTGGAAAATGGTGGTTAAGATGGCCACACCTTAACTATTGATTAGGTCGACCATTTTGACCAAAGAATTTTTCAAAATTTCTTCATGGGCCCAATGACCCCTCACAACGTTTTTCATTTTTACCATGTTTAATCATTGTTTAGTGAGTGTTTAAGGGTGTGGTGGTTAAAATGATGATTGGTTACCTTCGTATGTCATGCGTATTTGTTTTCATATGTTTTAAATAAAGTAGAAAACGGTTTAAATCACAAGAACGTGGGGAATGATGCAAACTTTGAATTTTGTTTTGTAGATATATTCAACAACCATGATCGAGTGGAAAGAGCGGGAACATGATAAGGGATGATATAGCTTTCTACGAGTCCCCGTATCGCTGGCTACTTTGAGGGTCTGCTGATTACCAAGTTTTCAAACTGCAAAAAAATGAAAAACGAGGTTCTACTTCTTGAGCACAACATTGGTCTTTGGGACATCACGCATCGTGATTCTGCATTGGTGCACAGCCCCACCATCGAGTTGGAAGATGTGTACTTTCCGGACCGGCCTCTCGAAAAAGAGGGGTCCCCATATCTTTTACGGGTAGAGGGCACTACCCGAGAAAGTGGACGTGTATCCGGCACGCCATTGTGTTCCGAGCACAGTAGGGTGATCCCTATCAAGGATATCTGGGATCTTCGCCTCTTCGATACATATTGGTTTGCTACTCACTTGAAAAGCGACGGGTAGCACTAGTGCTCATTTGGCTTCGCCGTCACAGGTGGCCTATGGTGTTAAGTGCTTAGAGCCAACACTGTTCAACTAGAGTACATGGTTCCTTCATAATGTGAAGGAAAAATTTCTCATGTGAACGCCAAAAATATTTGGCTATGGCTCATTCTAGTCTCGCTTTTTCTTGAGCCATCCTCGTATGTACTCTCGATCGTGGCCGGCAAGATGATTCAAAGTGAGTCGCCAGCCAAGTATAGGAAAATCTCCCCGCGACAGTAGATCACCTCTAAGGCTTGACCTTTACCCTAGATGTAAAAATGCTCAACGTGGACACCGACTTCCTTTCAAATCTATCTAAACTAATGCATGAGAAGGGAGGTGATAATGGTACTCTTTCAACGACGCTTGTCCCCGCGATTCGAAGCTGTACCCAACTTTGCTCCTCGCCGGAGGTCCGCGGAAAAACAAGATAATGCATTAACTTCTTACTATATTGACATTAGCTTGAAACAGATCTACTACTAAATACAAGTCCATGTAACACGCATTACAAACTAGAAAGAAACGGCACTGCTTGTCATATTAATGAGAATAGCTTAATGCTAATACTCATAATCAGATGCTAATGCTGCACGGATTTGTCAAGTCCCCTTCGCCTAACCCTTGCCCGAAAGATCCAAGACCTGGATAATAGCAACATCGACAATTTCTCCTTTGGTCGATCAGGCCGGCCTTCCAAGATCATAAGTTTCATGTTCAAATTTTCCCTCCTTTCCACCATCATGGTTCGCTTATATAGGTTGGGAGGGGCTTAACCCCTTGAGTTATGTTTAGAACCGATAGGAACCATCTCCTCGATCGTGGATCTTTCAAGGAAACCAAGAATTCGGGAGTAATAACCGCTTCTAATCTCGAATGATCTCCTCCTCACTCGACTCAACTACAACAATTTACCTGACAGGGAGCGCCCCCAAAAGGGTGTCGAGCTGTAGAAGCGCTTCCCTCGTGTGCCTTTGAAAAGTGCCATTTTGGCAAGAGCAGCACTCCTCTAGAAGGGCCTAAAGGGCATTGGCAAGCCTTTGAACTATATAGTAGAGGAGCCAAAGACTTCAAGTAGCCTATATAGTAGGGGAGCATTCCCTCCAAATCGTTTTGGGCTCTTTTCAAGTGTCAAGAGTTATTTGATTCCAATGGATCAGTTCTTGATCTTCAAATCAGCCATATGAGGTGTCATAAGTGTCTTCTTATCGTCGTTATCATGGCATCATGTATGAACATAGTTTGCTATTACCAATAATCAACTCTGCTTAAATTTGCTAAAGTTGTAGGGAAGATGCCACACTTACTTTATCATCGATAGGGACAATGCTTAATAACTTATCCATCCGGAGCAATTGACGGCAATACCAGGACCCTAAGAAATAGAAGTTATGAAGGATTGGTTCCATCATGAACCCTTAAAATTTTGAGAGGTTTCCTAGGTTTATGAGGCTATTATCATAATTTTGTTCAAAATTATGGAAAAATCAAAGCTCCCCTAATCGCTCTCCTTAACAAGAACAGGATTTCGCTTAGTTTCAATAGAAAATCAATCCCTTCAAGCCTCTAAAGAGGGGGCTATGTTCATGACTCCTCTTTTCCAATTGCCCTGATTCACCAAGAATTATTTTTGGAATGTGAAACTTATGGGAAAATAATTGAGGTCATTCTCATGCAAGATGGTAGACCTTTGGCTATAACTAGAAAACATCTATCTGAGAGACACTTGGGAAAATATACCTATGAAAAGGAAATGTTCGTTATTTTGCATGCAGTGGATCTTTCGAATCCTTACTTACTTGGGAAACGGTTCCAAATTAAAACAGATGATTGTAGCCTCAAATATTTCATGGAACAAATAATTTCATTCCTTGAGAAACATAAGTGGTTGGAAAAAATGTTTGGTTATGATTATGATATCATTTACAAGAAAGGAAAATAAAATGTGGTTGTTGATGTCGTTTCACAGAAATATGAAGAATAAGGGTCCCTCTTCTCACTCTCCTTCATTGTATCAAATTGGTTAAAGGAATTTTGGCAGGAATGATTCCAAGATCCCAAATTTTCTTATCTAATCCAACAATTTCAACAAAATCCTCATGCATTTTCAGGGTACTCTTGGCACAATGAGGAGCTTCACTATAAAGGTCTCTCATATTTATGTAAATAGTCTCACCTTAAATCCACTATGCTCTCTGAACTTCATGCTTCTCCAACAACATGGCATTTATGTTTCCACAAAACATATGAATGGATCAAACATTCTTTTTTTGGGGAAGGCATGAAACTAGACATCCACACTTGTGTGGTTGAATGTGATACTTGTCAATGCAATGAGGGTGAAACAATCAAAATTCCAGGCATAGTTCGACCTCTATCGATTCCACCTGTTATATGGATGTACATTTCTATGGAATTCATTGTTGGATTACCCAAATCTCACAATAAATCAGTCATCATGGTTGTATTCGATCACCTTTCCAAATATACTCATTTATGTGCCCTCCAACACCCATCCACAACATCCACCATGGCTTAATATTTTATGGATAATATCTTAAAAATTATTGGAATGCATCACTCTATTTTCTTCAACCATGATTCAAACTTCACCAACAAATTATGGAAAGAATTTTTCAAGCTCCAGGGGACCCAATTGCATCTCATCATGGCCTATCATCCCTAGAATGATGGTAAAATTGAAGTTGTCAACAAGTGATTGGAAACATATTTGATATGTTTCACATCAGATAGACAAACTCAATGGGTTCAATGGTTACCACTAGATGAATGGTGGTACAACACATCTTACCATGCTCCCACTCACATGAATCCCTTTGAATTGGTCTATGTTCAAAATCCACCTTTTGTATTAGCCTACCTACCTAGTGTCTCCAAGGTCTAGGACGTAGACGACACCTTTATAGTCCTAGATACCATTCTTTGTACCCTTAAAGAGAATTTGGTTATGGATGAGAATCACATGATGCAACAAGATGATCAGGGTCGTTCAGAATGCCAATTTTTTGAAGGGGACTAGGTCTTTATTCATCTACAACCTTATAAGAAAACATCCCTCACAACAGATCATTTTTAGAAAATTGTTCCCAAGTTTTATGACCCTTATATAATTTTCAATCATGTGGGGCCTATGGCCTACAAGTTACCTCTCCCCAATCACTCTAAGATCCATCTTTCTTTTCATTCTTTAAGAAAGTGATTGAAACCAAGTGTTAGACTCAAACTAGTCTCCTTGAATTAGATGAAGAAGGTGTTAGAATATAGAAGATGGTGTGCTCATTTTACCATTGACGATACCTTCGTCACCTAACCATAGGCCAAAGCCTCCCTCCGAGCACCTTAACCTTGATTGAGAATTCCTATGGAAGCAAACCCTAGGCTAGATAGCCAAACAAAGAGTATCACATCAATCCCTAAGGATAGCGCATCACAAAAGACTGATCAGATGTTCCAAACCATAGCCAAGAGATATCCAAGCCAATACTGAAACTAGTTGTTGTTGCACCTGCAACCCTCCTCCAAACCTGCGCACCAGACTGCAACTGCAGTGTGCACCAACTGGGAAACTGCAATTCTGAGATGCTGCAAATGAGAACTAGTGCCCTGTATTTATAGTAATCCTGCCAGTTTTGTTGGGGCCGACTTCTCCTTCTAGGTATGTGTCTGTTCAGTATATTATTATTATTTCTAGCCGATTTCTTCTCTTGGAGGCTAATAGCCTAATATAAATTATCTTCTTCAGTCGACAAGGCTTCTAGGGTCATTAGCCAATTCATTAGGGTTTCTCTTGCTTCCCGGAGTCTTCTATTCTCGTCAGGTTCACACACGGGGGTAAATACCTCCCACATCTACCATAATATTAACAAAAGGATCCATTTGGTTCCATCCCTAATAAGTCTTGGACCACCATGATCGTCGTCTATGTCATTGCACAATCAAGGAATTTTTAGTTATTTGGAAGGATTCAAAAACAGAGGATGCCATATGGGAGCCAACTGCCATTATGCAACATTTCCACATTTCAAGCCTTGGGGATAGGGATGTTTTTTCAAGGGGATGGAATGTTAGGGTCCTAAACTCCCTAACCCATGAAGTAGATAGAATAATATGTTCTTCTATGTAATAAAGGCCAACATTAGTAAATAATGCCTTTGTAATTATGTGAACACATCTAATTTAAGAAGAATTAATAGAAGGTTTTGCTTCTAGAAATATCTTCCTTTAGAATGTTCTCTAGAAGATAGAAATAGCATAAATAGGAGTTGAAAGCGTGGAAATGTTTTGTCTTGAGAATCATTTTGTACTTGAGCTCTACTTTGTTGTATGTTTCCCCCTCGAAGAGGCAAGTGAACTTGCCTATCGATATAATAAAGGTATCATTTTTAGAATCAATTGTGTCATTGTGCCATATATTTATATCTTTCTTCTGACAAGTGTTATAACAATTATGTTTCTACTTTACATAATACCATCTAGTACCTTACAGATACTTAGTACAAAAGTGTCAAATCATAACATTCTTTGCATTTTCTACCACCAACACATTCTTTCTTATAAAATAACTAATAATTCTTTCATGCATATAATATCTTAGATAAAAAATATTAAACATTGAAAGGATGGGGGTCTTTTAACCAAAGTTCTATGTTAAAATCTATAAATTTCTCATAATACGATTGGAATTATACATGATATTGAAAAAATCATGTGTCATGAACAATGATGACACTGGCATACTATGGTTTAAACTTTACAATTGTTCCTAGGGAAATCATCACATCAATATTACTCTTCTTAAAATTGTAGAACAATTGCACTTGAGTAACTTGTGTTATATGCTTAGCATGATTTTTGTACATGCCTCTTGATATATGATGTCACATAGTGTCCTTTTCATTTTTTGAAACATGATAATTAAAATTCCAAAACTCTTGCACCCTATCCTTCACACTATCTACAAGTCTATCTTGGTAGGGTTGCCTACAAATAATATCCCAGCATACAAGTTCATTATCCTTGTCTAATTGAAACTTGATTTTCTTCTACTTCCATAGTATTTTCCTCAAGGTTTTTAACATGTTTGCAATCATTGACATCAAATGGCTTGATGTAATTGATTTTGCAATAGAAATTGTTATTAATTCTCTACTAGCAACCTTGGCATCTTTGGATCACTATTTTCAAAGTGAGGAAATTCCCAAGGTTATGTTTGTTTATAACACTCATTTACCTTATCATTTTTACCACTTTAATGCCCAATAATTTGATTGCATCTCTTAGAGTTTTGTTATTTAAGAATCTATGTAACATTTGAGCTTGTGTTATGATAGATTTACCTTGGAAATGAGTTTTTACCTTCACATTTGAATTATCTTGAACTATACGATCATGCATTGTCCTTCTCATTTCTACGATTTTAGTTGCATCCATGTTCTCAAAATAATTGTTGTAAAAGTTGATGTTTCCACAATTGTCAATTAATTTCCATGAATTTCTTAGTGTGATATAATCCTTTTGTTTGTTAGATGTTGTCCCTTCTTAAAAATATAAAATTGTAATTTGAACAATTTGTGTGTGCGTGTGTGTGTGTATTTCAAAATATTTTATAAAAACTAAACAAATAAAATCTAGGAACTACACAATTCAAAACGTTAGGAAATTCTTGACTCACCAATGGTGTCAATATCAATGTTTTATTGTTTATCCCTATCATCAATGACTTCCTCGGCATTTTTCAAACTCATTTGCTTGTTGTTTCCATGTGCCTCTACATCGCTTTCATCAACTTCATTTTCTCTTTGTTTCTTCATCTATTTGCATTTTTTCTCATTCGTTTTCATGTAAATCATTGATTTTCATGTAAATCTCTTTGTTTCTTCATCTATTTGCTTGTGTTCCTTTTCCTTGTTCTCTAGCGCGTGCTCCTTTTCTGCTTCCTTTCTCAATTGCTTCATTAATTGATGTGTCCTTCCCCAAAATGGAATGCGCCAACAAGCCCCTAACATTTATCGGTGGCTCGTCTTGAACCACTCAGGTAGTGTTTTCATCCTGCACTGACTTCTCCAGCGCATGGAATTTTCGTGCAATATCTTCAACTCAAGTGTTTACATGTGCTCTCTTCTCTGATACAAACTTCACGGTCTACACAGTGATATGCTCCTTTAACACATCTTCAGTCTCCAAACTATTTTTTCTATTTTCTCCTTGGTTGCATCGATATTGTAACATCCCCAGCCACCAACAGGTCGGTCAATGCCACTACTTAGATTCTTTACTCCATGTCGGGACACATTACGCCAGAGAACTCTTACTGTTCTCTCCATGAAACATACTGTAACATACCCAGTATCCAACTGAGCTATGCCACATAAATTTTTCGAACTGCATGAAATTAAAATATACACACATAGAACTCTTGCAGAATCATTATATTTATAACGTAAACATACAAATACATATGTAAATACACATATTCACACTGAAATAATAGTAAACATATACATGCAGCATACACAAGAAATACCCATAAACATAAACACAGTTATAACCGCACATATGATAACCCATAAAAATAAGCACATAAATAACAATGTAGCATGTAAATTTATCACACAATTTGCACTTATCTTGATAAGAATGTCAACAATTGCATGCAGACCTTCCACAAACCTCCCAGCCTTATACCACACTCTTCATCACTCTCAACAGTGAGTCACCCCCGAGCTGGGACTAAACTCCACCCGGGTAAAGGGTTCCTAACCAGGCTAATGGCTCATGGAAAATAGGAAAGACTCTGTCACGGGTGCCTACTCAAACTAACATCCTACAATAGCTCATTCCCCACATGCTTGTCCCACCCCAGGAAGTGTGCCCCTTCTTTTCTCAACAATCCTTCGGCTGCCCCACTTCCCTTCCAAGGCTTCAACAACAAGCTAGACAGGAAGTCTCAGAGCCTTGTAGTTGTAGTTTGTCACCTTCAGGAAATCAATTCCCAACAATTCTCTCACCTACAAAGAAATTTATCATAGGCCTGACAACCCGCCTCTTCAATATCCCACGGGCCTGACAACCCGCTTCTTCAGTATCCCACGGGCTTGACAACCCACTTCTTCAGTCCAACTCCCCAGCTAACCAGCTACACAAACAAGTATGGCTATGGATATAGGTTCAGGTACAATCATGAAGATACGAAGGATAGCTCAATGGGTGTGTGCATGCTCATGGATGATTGACTGGATGACTGGATGATGGAAGGAATGATGGGGAGAATGATGGAAAAGATCATGGAAAAGAACTAAGTCCCCAAAATATGTATTCATGTCCCCAACTCGACACTTGTCATGTTGGGAGCTATTTTGGCCCACTTGTCCCCAACTTTAGAATTTAGGATAAAATAATTATCCATACTTTATGATTTAAGAAATATTAATATAATATTCCTT
>SNQJ01S0139705.1:0-10524 GCA_010110895.2 Picea sitchensis | reverse complement strand
TCATCTTTTAAATAACAAGCAATCTGAAACTGGAAATTTTTATGATTGATGATGATGTTCAAACAGTTTTCCGGCTGTTTTCGAGTTGGAATTTTTCTCATTATCCTAATCTGGACTTTGTCGTTTGGCAAAGATAACTGCTTCTACCAGTGTGTAACCATTGTTGGCAGCCATATTAATCTCTATCTTTTCTACAAGCTGCCTACACAAGGTTTTCAAACCTTCATTAATCGTCGCAACTGTTTAAATGATATCATCATTCTTCTCTTTTTGTACGCCTGCTTTTCGTTTTCGTTTTCACGACTGCAAGCGTGAAAACCCATAGTTAGAATTCATGTTGATTACATCAAAGGATTAATGATCATTTGGTTTATCATGAACCTACTTGAACCTGGTTACCACTCCTTGGTCTCAAATGCACCTTGATTTCATATGTATCAAACCACCACTCACTTTGCTTTTGACTATTGTTAATATGGTTTCGATTTATAAATTCGTTGATGCAATGGTTATTTGACATATTAGTGTCTTTGATGTAATCGTTGATGCAATATTCGACATATTGGTGTTTCTTTTAAATCGTGCAAATTCCATTGTTATTTAACATTCAGATCGATTTTTGGTTATGTATATCATGGTCAAATCATGGTTATGTGATAATTCATTTGACATGTTGTTTAAAATTCAGTTGGATATGCACTTGTGATTTGAATGTAACATGTTACCAAGGCGATGTCGATTGGACAGCCCGACATGATATTTTTGCATAGTCACAATTTACTCCACCACCCTCGCATGCATAAGAATTAACGGTCTGTCTTGCATTTCGGGCTACCTTTGCTTGTTTTGGGGAAGCTGTGGGAAAACGGTTCTGTTTCTACCCTGTCAAACCCCCTTGTCGATTACCCAGTTGATCTTGTGCAATTTGTTATGGCTCCTGTAGTCCGAATCGAGCCCAACGATGTCCAAACTTTGTTGTTGTTTGATAACGCCCTAGAGGACCTAGAAAGGAATGGTTGGAGGGTTTTTATTGAGAAGTTCAAGGGTTTCAACCTGGCAGTCGCTCAACAATTTGCACTTACATTCGATGGTTGTAGGGCCAAAGTTGGTGACATCCAACTCGAATTGAATGAGGATTTCCTTAGCTCAACCACTGGTCTGCCAGCCAAAGAAAAAAAATGGTTTAAAAATTCAAAGGTTGATGAAGTACCATGGCCACTGTTGTTTACCTCAAGAAAGATCAACAGTTGTGACAAAGGTATGCCGGTTACAGCTCTTAAATCTCGATGGCATGATTTTTTTTCTATTATCAAGCAGTTCATTACATGTGAAGGTAGATACGGTTTAGTTTTCCTATACCACCTACAACTGCTCATGAGTTTCATAGATTTTCCTTTAAATATGCCACATTTCCTCCTTCGGAGTTTGTATAAAATGGCTAAACGTTTCAAGAGGGAGAAAGCCGACTCTAGCCTCTTCCACCGCTGTTTAATTAAAATTATTGTGATTCATTAGTTGAGGTTGAGTGGCGATTGTTGGGATGCTTTCTTGTTGAGAAATGGTTTTGCCAGGCCTGAAATTGGACAAGTTGACAAAACGGTTGTTACAGAAACCCTTGTCGGGCCTGTCTTTCCTCCTCCTACGCTCTTTCCCTCTCTCGAACCCTCGACCTACTTGAACGATGCCCAACCCGACACCCTGCCTGACTCGTGTCTAAAAGACATTGGTAAGCTTGTTAAGAGGCCTGCAAAGAAAAAGGGAAAAATCAACAATGATATCAACTGCAAAGGTAAAAAGTCCGCACGCTGGGTATCAAGGTGTGCTCGTAACAAATCTAAAGAAAACATAGATCAGAAACCAATTCTGTTGAGTGAAGATTTCGATTCCGAAATCGAACAGTTTCTGACCAAGGAGTATCCATACTCACATGGCCTTTGTTCAGTCAATCCCTATGACTATGTGACGAACCTCCCGCCATGTCTTAAAGACAACCCTAACTACCCTGGGATCAAACTCGACAGAGGAACTGATGGTCGATTCAGAAGTTCCTCACCTATGAATGCACAGCCTGATCAACCACAGTGTAATGAATGCAAGTCGTGGCTGGATCGATATTATACAGACGTCCCTTTGCTCCAATCTCGAATCAAGTCCTTGGAGGACCGAGTAAATGTGCTAACCAAAGAAAATGATAGGATACTAGCTAATGATAAAAGGCATAAGACCACAGGCTCTGTTGTTTTCAAAAATGTAGAGGCGACCGCTGCCATTGTTAATTCAAAAATAGCTGGATCGAATCGAATCCCTGAAACCGAGGTATGGTATTTCAAGAATGATTTTAAAATGATTTTGTTTGTTTTGAATTAGCATAAAGGATTTGTTTGCTCAATCAAATCTATTTCTGTTTTGATTTAATTGATAAAACATGATTCTGTTTATAATAATAACTAGCTACAGAATCGTGAGATTCTGTAGCTAGTTATGAAAAGTTGAATTGTTTTGATTTTATAACTAAAATACAATCTGAAAAACATGTATTCTTGTGCATTGACAGGTACACATGAATTTTTAAGGAGATTGGATCGACTGTGGCATATTTGAACATGCTTTTTCTTTACATACTTTCAGATTAGGCTATTAGTCTTAGATAGAAATAGGAATTTGGGAGATTGTATTCCCATAATTTTTGCAACAACTTTGATAATTTCCACAAGGAATGTTTTCATCCTGTGGCCTTTATATATGTAATTTTTTTTAAACAAACCATCACTGCTTGGGAGAAGAGACGATGGATTGGTGATTATTCAGACTGGAATGAAAGTGGATGTTTGTACGACTTTAGCTTCAATATATCATACTTTCGTTCAAGTTTTTGTTCATTTCAATTTGTAATCAAATTTTTGACTACTTTAGATATCATAATTTGTTGCAGGTTGATGTGATGGGATTTAAATAGTGTCCATAGTTGATGTCTCTCATTTTACATATAGCAATTATCCTGTTTCAATTTAATGAACATAAGGTTAATCTTCTTTGTTAAATGAGCAGTTATATACAAATCTTTGCAGTGAGATTTATCTTAATGTAATTATTTGTAAACTATAAAATTGTTGTTGCTACATCCTTTACCTGTTCCTTCGCTAGCATTCAAAAGCGGTTTTGCTTCGTGTTTACGTGAAGTATTGGAAAATCTGGTGCGGGTTGGCCTCATCAAACAGTGAATGCAGATGTTATGTACAGGATGAGTAGGAGATAATAATTTCATGTCAGTTTGTTATTTTCATTTTAATAGTCAATTAATATAAGAATTCTATGTAGTTTAGATACACAGTACAGATTGTTATTTTTATTAGTTAGATAGTTGTCACTTCATTTCCTATTTATTAAAGTTATAAAATATCAAAAATACTGAACAATAGCTTTGCTGTCAATTCATACATGATTTTCGCAGGTTTTCGATTAAAAATTTGCAATTTGTGAATACTATACATATAATAGAAATATAAATATATCTATGCACTGTATATTTAATAAGTAGAACTATTATTCTGTTAACCAGTAAAATTGTAAATATATATTAGATTTGTATATAGTTTGCAGTAGCTGTTTTTCACTTAGATTAGCTTCTTTAGCTTAGTTTTTTCACTTTCCTAGGACTTAGATCAACCAACGGAGGCGCTAAACCCATCAGAGTGGATCAATCCAAACGGCTTGGGTTATTTAGACAACCCCAGACTGGATTCACTCCTCCAGTTGACGAGCGGTCAATTTCACCTGTCAACGGGATCCACAGGGGAAAATAGGAGGATTCAGAGGTAGAGGAAGAGGACAAATGGGCAGAGGCAAAGGGCCTATTATCTACCATAATTTTCAACAACAAGGACACTATGCCATAGATTTTCCTCAACCGGTAGCAACATGTATGTAGTGTCATGCAACAGATCACGTGACAAAAGATTGCCCGAAGTTAATGATGAAGATCCAGGAGAATAGGAATCTAAATAAATAGAATGTTCTGTGGATTGCTACAGAAACAAGGGATATTGTAAGGAACATCAATGTAGTGACTAGAGGAGGAGTGAAGAGAGGAGAAAATGCATATAATCAAAATAAGGAATCTCAGTGATGGATTCAGAAGAACACTCAGCCACAACAATAGTTTGATGAAAAGAAGGAGAAGGAAACTTTCAAGGAAGCAAAGAAGGAGTTCCTGAAGGAGAATGAAGCCTCCACATTGAATATTGTGTCGAGGTATGATACACTTATTTTTTAAATGACTTATTCTTTGGATCATACTTGCAAAGGAAAGAAAATAGTGAAAGTAAGTAACTTAAATAATTTCCTAGAATCTTTCTTTAAATTACTTAAGGATAAGAATGCCATGGATTTGTTTAAAAGTATACTTGAGAAATGTAGCATAGAGGAAGGGGTCAGAACAGAACCAAAGAAGATTAATCACGTCCATAGAAATAAAATAACTAGTAGAGAGTTTAGATTGCATGCAAATATAGGAGACTTTAACATGGGAAATGTTATCCTAAACTTAGGATCATATGTCAACATTTTTCCAAAGAAGACTTGGGAAGCAATGAAAGAACCTACACTAGGGTATTCACCTATCAAATTGAAGCTATAAAACCAGCATAGAGTGATTTCCATAGGTATATTGAAGAACATAAGAATGGATCTAGATGGTGTGTGCACCACAACATACTTTGAAGTGATGGATATGGTGGATTAGTCTATACCATTTCCAACACTATCGAGAATTAATTGGGCCTTTGATAATCATGCCATAGTTAATTTAAAAACTAGAAAGATGATATTTGAAGATGGGGAATTTAGGGTAGTAGCACCTTTAGATCCCTCATATTGTGAGAGATATGTAGAACATGTGCCTGACAGTGTTCTAGAGGATGATGTGAACCAGTTGTATAGGACTATTGCGCCAGATGAAGACTATGTGAATCCAACTACAGATGGGGTGCTAAGTTGGAGGAGTATTAATTCTGACATGTCAGATTTCGATACTGGATTAGAAAACTGGCATCAAATATTGCATGAAGTCTCTACTAGGAGGTGCGCCAAAGTTACACGCACAGTAAGATGGGTTGGGACAGAAGTAAGACAGTTTCCCACATTTACTGAAGAGGACAATTTAGAAAACTTCTTGACAGAATTCAAATTAGAGGTTTTGGATAGTCATATATTATTAGTGTTGGATATAGCACTGAGGGATAGACCTGCACGATGGTGGGGTTCACATAAGAAGGTGATTCAGGACTGGTATTAGTGTAAGTGACTGATGTGCATAATATTTGGTAGGAGTCAGTAGGATAGACTCTTACAGAAGTATGATGGAAGAGGGAAACCAAGACAACACATAGATGATTGTGTGACTAACAGGAGTTTGGTACCACTAGGGAAATGGATGCATTACTTTATTCATACATTAGAAGGAATACCTAGTAATTGGTACAAGGAGTAGGAACTGCGCAGAGAAACTGCAAGTTGGGGCGCAACGCGGTAGAACTTTATTAGGACCTTTGTATTCAAAAGTGAGAATATAGGGGTGGATATAGAATTACAGAGGATCAAAGGGAATATATTTGAAGAGTATGGGGTATATATAGTGACAGTAGACATAGCTTACATAAAATAATCACTTGAATAATTAGTTTATTGTTATCAGGTCATAGAGGATGAAGAATCATAGGAAAACCCGCATGACATACAAATATTAGAAGGAGAAGGAGAAAGAGGGTCGGAAGGACCCCTGTTACAATCACAAGAGTTTACTGCACCAATGAATATTAAAAATGTCAATATTGGAACTGAAGAGAAACCCAAGATAGCCAACATTGGAGATTACTGGAATAGTGAGACAATGGAAAAGATAATTGAATTACTGTGTGAGTATAGTGACGTATTCCCAGCCACATTTTTAGAGATGAAAGGGGTAGTAGGAGAACTTGGGGAAATGAAGATACCCCTCAAACTAGAGGCAAAACCAGTTAGACATAGACCATACAGATTAAATCTCATCTATAAGTAGAAGGTTAAGGCAGAAATTGATAGAATGCTAGAATCAAGAATCATAGAGCCTATGGAAGAATCAAAGTGGATTAGTCCAATGGTGGTCTAGGAAAAGAAGACTGGAGGGAATAGGATATGTGTGGATTTGAGTAAGTTAAATGATGCATGCATACATGATCCTTTTCCTACTCCATTTACATATGATTTTTTAGAGAATGTGGGAGGACAAAAAGTGTACTCTTTCACAGATGGATTTTCAGGTTACCATCAGATCAGAAATCCTCTGGAGGACAGGTACAAAACTACATTTGCAACAGAGTGGGGGTCATATCAATATACAATAATTCCATTTGGTTTAAAGAATGCACCAACAATACTTTCTAGAGTAGTAGTATCTGCATTCAAGGACTTTATACATAAATTTTTAAAGGTTTATCTGGACGATTGGATAGTATTCAATTTATTGAAGGACCATGTATAAATTTTGAGGATAATGTTAGAAATATGTAGGAAATGTCATATCTCATTGCACATTAAGAAATGTATATTCATCACCCCGTTTTGCATCCTACTTGAGCACACTGTATGCAAACATGGCTTGATAGTAGACCCTGCGAAGATTGTTGTTATTGTCAATTTACCACCACCAAAGTCAATGCACGAGTTGAGAGAAACATCGGGCCACACGGGGTACTATAGGAATTTCGTAAAGGGATATGAAAATATTAATGTGCCCATGGAGAATTTATTAAAGAAAGACATCCGGTTTCAGTGGAATGATGAATGCCAAGAGAGTTTGGACATACTGAAAGAGAAGATGGTGACAGCACCAATTCTGATATTTTCAGATTGGACAAAAGAATTTCATGTGCATGTGGATGCTTCATCCATTGCACTTGGAGCATTTTTGGCACAACCAGGTGAAGGAGACATTGATCACCCAATATATTTTGCTAGTAGAAAATTGTATGATTCTGAGCAGAACTATAATAATACAGAATGAAATGGTATGGGTATGGTGTATTCCCTGCAGAAGTTCAAACATTATTGATTGGGTCAACATTTTAAGATGTTTACAGATCATTCCACTCTGACGTACCTAGTTAACAAACCAGTGTTAGGGGGGGATCTTTAGATGGTTGTTATTGTTTCAGGAATTTGATTTTTAAATCATAGTAAAACTAGGGAAGTTGAATGCATGACTAGATCCTCTGTCAAGAATTAATAATGGAGAGGAGCCAAAGAACTTGGAGGAGAATTTTCTTGATGCTAACTTATTTTTTGTTCAGATTGTTGATGATTATTTTGCTGACATTGTTGGATTTTTTATCATAGGAATGGCTCTCAAGGAATTTACTGTCACACAGAAAAAACAGTTGGTAGTGCACATTGCATACTATCAGTTGATTGATGGTCATTTAGACAAGTTAGGTGCAAATGGAATTCTAAGAATATGTGTGATGGATCATGAACGCTCCATGGTGTTAGCAGAAGCACATGAAGGTATAGATAGAGGAAACTATGCAGGAAAAATTGCAGCACAGAAGGTGCTATGCGCAGGATTATGGTGGCCTATAGTACATAAGGACGCAAATGAATATTGTCAGACCTGTGATGTTTGTCAAAGGGTTGGAAAACCATCTAGAAGGGATGAAATGCCACTTATGACCCAAGTAAATTTACATGTATTTGATAAATGGGTTGTGGATCTCATTGGACCCATTAACCCACCAACAAGGAGGTCTGGAGCTAGATACATCATCACTGCTACATAATATTTAACCAGATGGGAAGAAGCAACCCAAGTGAAGGATTGCAGCACAATTGCTCTTTGAGAACGTGGTGACCATATTCAGATGTCCCAGAATTTTGTTGAGTGATCAGGGAACTCATTTTATTAACAGTATAATCAGAGCTATGAAAAAATAATTTGAGATACATCATCATAAGAGAACACCTTACCATCCCCGGGAAAATGGTACAATAGAAGCTTTTAACAAGATTCTAGAAAATGCATTGACAAATATTTGTAGTGTGAACATGGATGATGTATATTTGAAGGTATCAAAGTTGTTACGGTCTTACATGACTACATATAAGAAGCTTACATGATAGACACCATTCAGACTGGTGTATGGGCATGAATCAGTGGTTCCATTGGATTATTTAGTACCTAGTCTACGCATTGCAACGATCACCAACATGATAGAAGAAGGTGTTGTGCAGGAAATATTGGATCAATTGATGCATATGGAAGAAGACATAATTTTAGCAGGATTTCACCAGAAAGTACAGAAAGTGAAGGAAAAATCTTGGCATGATAGACACATAAATAAGAAAAGCATTAAGGAAGGATATCTAGTTCTCCTCTATGACAACAAGTATCTACAGAACCCTAGGAAGTTCAAGATGCACTAGTTAGGGCCTTACCATATAGAGGCCATCACAAATGGGGGTGATGTGCAACTGAAATATCTTGCAGGGAAGAATCTCAGAGGACTGGTGAATGGAAGTTGATTGAATTTGTATCAAGACAATTGACCTAAAAGCCTGAGGTAAAAACATAAAAAGGAGGTATGATTGTATATATTGTATATAGTAGATGTTAGAATAAAAAGATAAAAACCCATAAAAAGAAGAAATGTAATGAAAAGAAAAAAAATATAGGAGAATACTAGAAGGTTTTGATGTAATAGAATTGTTAGCATTAACAGTGCGTCGTAGAAAAACTTGTGTTGAAGAAATTGCACACTGAAAAGTAGTTGACAGGTACAAAAGTGTAGCACGCAGGAAAAAGTGAAGAAGTGAAAACTGTTAGTGTGGAACAACTGTCAATACATCGTCCCACTATAAAGTCAGAAAAAGGGGGGAAATGTAGTCATTTGTGTTTGTAGCTAAGGAGAAGAACAAAGAGCGAACCCTAAGGGAAAGAGAGTGAGAATTCTTGACAACACGTTAAGATTTGTAGCATAGTATTTTGGATTCTAGCAAGATGTCGCCACCGCGAGTTGGAGCATCGAGTAGGGTATGTCGAAACAAGAGAAACAACACTTGGGTGACACAAATAGAGACACAGGCCATTCTAATTGTAGTTTATGTGGATGAAATCCATACACCAAAGTATGAGCCACATAGCACGCAGGTGGAGGAGGAAGAAAACACATCGTAGGAGCTCAGAGAACCTAAGGAAGATGCGGAAAGAACAGAGTCTGACGCGTTGAGAGGAAAAGGGCCACGGGATGATGAACATGCCATGGGTTCATAGAAGCAGGGCCTAGACTTGGAAGAAGAATGAGAAACATAGCAAGAGGGCACACCTGAGGTCGGGGCGTCGTCCTTGCCAGGGAGAAATAAATTTGAGGCTGAAAGCAGTGCCCAAGGCATACCGCGCGCACATGCAGAGTTGACAATTGTAATTCCAAAGATATTGGATGGAGTAAAAGTGGATGATGAAATGATAGGGGGCGTGAACGGGATAAATTACTCAGACCACGACATAGAAGATACTGCCAAATTCCTGGCTTTGGCACAACACAACTACATGGAATCTAGAGGAGAGGGCCCATCAGGTGCACCGTTGTTGGAGCCTGCATAGTGGATCCTGGGGCTCTATAACACATGGATCATGAAATTATTAGATATACGACACTTTGGGCACGGTAAATACATCAATGGATGTGTGAAACAACTCCTAGAAAGGGTGCATGTAGGTGTTTTATGGATGGATAGGCGAGTACCTATCAATGTGGACTTAATAAAATCAATTATTGGGCTACCCACAGATGGGGATAAGCCATAACAATATTTGGAGGACAAGACTAAGGAAAAGGCCATTTCTAATGAAATTAAGGATAAATATGGAAAATATAGAGGGAATAGGGGGATCAATATCAACAACATAAATGATCCGGTGACAAGATTCTCTACAAGGTTTTTAGGGTGTAAGTTGATGCACAAATGAAGAAAGGAAGAAGTACCAACATGGGTGGTAGAGACTATAGCACAGTGCTCGAAGGTGAGCTCGATGATTTGGTCCCCTTATTTTCTCAATTCTTTCATGGAAGACTGTAAGGATGCATAAGACTGGGGCTCTGAGTTCCACTACTCATGGATACTCATCCTCATTGCACTTGTCGGTTGGAAAGAACCGGTGTATAGCATATTTCTTCAAAGATTAGGAAAGTGTGGCGTAGCCTGATACACTTCCTTAAGGAGAACAATAGACCTGAAGAAGAAGAAGGTGAAAAGTGATGTATTTTCCCTATACCTTTCATAGATCCATAATCACTTAGCCAACACGTGGAGGATTTCACCTAAGACTGTCCAAGAGTTTGGACAGATTGTCAATTTTCAGGCCATGCGCCACAGTATGTGGTTGTAGGTGAAGAGGGATCGAGCAAAGGAATGGTTACAACTGAGATACTATGTGACGGTGCATGATATCCAAATGAACATCTGAGAGTGGCCTCATGCATGGAAGGTGCCAGT
>SNQJ01S0139704.1:0-25017 GCA_010110895.2 Picea sitchensis | reverse complement strand
TAGGTGACAAGATCCCAATTCAAACTATATTGCTAGAACTTGACGAGGAAGGAAAAATCATATTGGAGCCTGAAGCCATCACTGACACAAGAATTCGTCAACTGAGGAATAGATCCATTTCATAGTATCACATTAAATGGAGGAAACTACCCGCTAAAGATTCCACTTGGGAAGACGAGTCTTTTATACAGAAGCATCCAGAGTTACTCAAGGACTGCAGACAACACTTGTCTCAAGGGGAGGGGCATGTTAAGCCCTAAATAGTGGCACATTACCCTTTAATTGGGGCATATTACATTAGTAATGTTATTTTATTTATGTTGGCTTGGGTCCATTAGTTGTAATTATACCTCCTAGTCTCCAATATATACCAAGGAGACATTTTCATTTGGAATCATCTTGTATTTGGACATTTATGTGGTGTATAAGGAGGTTGCCCCCTCGAAGAGGCTTATAATCTTAACTTCTCTCTTTTTCAAGGCGTTGAGTACTTATTCTGAGATTTTTCTATGCTATATTGATATTTGGTTCTTAACAGGATTGCTAGATCCCCCATCGAAATCTGGGAAAAAAATACTAAAGCTAACCAAAGAAACTCTCAAAATGTGGGCTAAATCTAGACCAAATAATTTAGAGAAAGAAAAATCTGACTTAACAAAAAAAATGGAAGAAATTTGAGGGAGAACGGAAACAATGCAAGAAACTCTTAATATATTGGAAGAACAGAAACTGACCTTCTAATCTTTCCAGAAAATCTTAAAAACTGAAGAAGAACAATGGAGGATGAGATCTAGAAGTTTATGGCTACAGGCAAAAGATAACAACGCCAAAAATTTTCATCGCCAAGCTAAAGCTAGGGTATGGAAAAACAAGGTTGTTGAAATCACAAATGAAAATGGAGAAGGAATTATTGACTTCAATCAAATTAAGGAAGCAACTTTCAGGCACTTTGCAAATCTGTATAAGGAGGATCATAACATAAATTTTGACTCTTTTGAGAGCATGCTAGAGGATATCCCCCCTCTGATCAGCCCTGAAGACAATACCCAATTGTGCAAACCCATCTCAGAAGATGAGGTCTGGGGGGTGGTCAAGCTTATGAATACAAACAAAGCACCCAGGTTGGATGGATTTTCAACTCATTTCTATCAAAAACATTGGTACATTATCAAAAAGACCTCCTCAGAATGGTTCAGTATGTCCAAAAATCTGCTAAAATTGGGGGAAATACCAACTCCACCTTCCTCACCCTTATTCCCAAGGAGCTTAACCCCTCTTCCTTCTCCAAATTTCTCCCTATCTCCCTTTGCAATGTTTTGTATAAAATCATCTCTAAAACCATAGCCAACAAACTCAAACCCCTCCTCCCCTCTCTTATCTCCCCCAATCAAGGTGGTTTCGTAGAAAAAAGACAAATGGTGGACAATATTCTGTTAGTGCAAGAAGTTATTCATTCTATTCAACAGAGAGGGAAACAAGGAATGGCCATTAAAATTCACATGGCCAATGCTTTTGATAGAGTTAGAGACAACTTCCTTATGGCAGTGCTCACTAGATTTGTTTTCAATGAATTATTTCTTTCCTAGGTAGCCACTTGCATTCATTACCCTTGGATATCTCCCTTAGTAAATTGCTAGGCCAACTTCTTTCTTCAAAATCTCCCGTGGCTTGAGGCAGGGTTGCCCCCTCTCCCCCATTCTCTACATCCTTATAACAAAAGTGCTCAGTAGAAGACTTGATAAAGAAAGAAGACGAAAAACCATCCCTAGCATCAAAATAGTTCAAGGGATCAAGAGAGTTAACAATTCTCAATTTGTTGATGATACAATCTTTCTGGGGGGAGCCTCTTCAATTATAGCAAGAAGGTTCAAAAGGATTATGGATGATTATACATCAACTTCAGGGGGCCTTATTAACGAAAGAAAAAGTCAGATCTATGCTTGGAATACTCAACCCAGCACATCGATGCCTATTGCAAATATATTAAACTTTCCCTTTGCTGAGAAATGGCAAACTTTCAAATACCTGGGCATTCCTATTTGTTTAAAATCCCTTCCCTCTACCTCTTGGAATCAAATATTGGACAAGATAAAAGCTATGTTTCATCAATGGGGATCTTTTTGGCTAAATCTAGCTGGAAGAGTGGGGCTTATCAAATATGTCCTTTCTACCCTCCCGATCTTTCAATTCTCTATGTTGCTCGCCCCATGTAGGATAAAATCTGCAATAGCCCAGGAACTTTGGAGATTTCTCCGGCAGGGGGGGAGAACTAACTCTATAAGGTTTCACCTAATTAATTGGAATATCATCAGAGCTCCAAAAGCTTGTGGCGGTCTTGGAATTAAAGATCCCTCTATCTTCAATATTGCTCTGGGCTCCAAAATCCTTTGGAGATTGGTCATAGGTAAAAATGAATGGTGGAAGAAAGTAATTGTTCACAAATATCTTTCTGGAGAGAGGCTCGGGTATTTAGATATGGTTCCAATGGTTATTGGGGGCTCAAAAACCTGGAAGTTGCTAAAAGCCTCCATTTCGCTCATCAAAAATTAATTAACCTGGGTTCCTAGTAATGGTAAGAGTATTTGCATTCAATTGGACAACATAATGGGGTTTCCTCCTCTTAGTCACAATTCCAACCTTCTCCTCCTTCTCACATGGCTTCAAAATCAAGGAAAAACAACCTTGTTTGACATTTTGTCTTGGAACAAATCCTTGGGCAGCTAGTCGGACTGGGACTTTGGTTCCCCCCTACTCCCCTTCAAGCTCTCTCTTGTATTCTCATCTCTCAGCTCAAAGGATGTGCTCCAACCTTTTTGTCTACTAAAGATTCAAGAGGTTGGGGTTCACAAGAGAATTCAATTAAGAAAGGTCTTTATTCCTTACTTGCTCAATCCCAGCTCCTCCCTGCCTCGGCTGGTTGGAATCGAATCTAGTATAGGGATGGCCTTCCTAAAATAAACATTCTGTGTTGGACTCTTGCCCATGGGAAAATCTTAACGGGTGAAAATCTCTACAAAAGAGGCATTCAAGACCCTTTCAGGTGCGCCCTTTGCAAAATTTCTCCTGAATCCATTGTTCATATTTTTTTGGAATGTTCCTTTTCTCTCTCTGTTTGGCAAGCAGCTCTCCAAGATCTATATCCAAAGGTCAACCGCCCCTCTTCTATTGGGAAGTTGTTCAGCAGGTGGCATTCTCAGTACAAAGGAACCTTTTATCAAAAATTTGTCTTTCAAAGACTATGGATTGCACTACCCAAATTCATATGTTAGAAAATTTGGCTTGCTCGAAACAAAGAATTTTTTGCTAAAGAGAAAGCCATTCCATCCTCAGTTGCAAATAATGTAATCAACCTTCTATCAAAACATTTTAAACAGCAGAAGCAAGCTCCCAACTCTTTTCAATTCTTGGACAACAGTGAGAAGGCTTGGGTAGACCAATTCTCTCTTCTATTTTCTTAAGTGTTCTCCTCTCTGAAATATCCTCATTAGCAACTGCATCTCTCCTCTTCAGAGTTCCTCCAAATGAAAGTCTCCAGATGGTGCTTCGAAAGGCAACCCCGAGGTGGCAGGTGCAGGAGGGGTGTTGTTCAACCCAGTAGGTCATTTGGATTTTGTCTTCGCATGGAGCATTGGTCACTCTTCTAACAACCAAGCGGAAGCTTATGCATTACTTCGGGGTCTGGTCCTGGCAAAAGATAAAGGTATTTTGAATATCACAATGATAGGAGATTCCAAACTAATCATCTCTCGTGCAAGACACAAATCACTTTTGAAGAATATCCATCTTCGAACTATTCTTATCAGAATTCAATCAAAAATCAAAACCTTTCAGGCAATAGAGTTCTTTCATGTCTTGAGAGAAAATAACCAGGATGTCGATAAACAGGCTAATCTTGCTACCAGGCAGCTTGAAGGAACTCTGATAGTAAATGGACTCCAACACAATGCAATAATCCCATCAAAAGTTGTGTACACACCAAAATTTTCAATCAGGGAGGTTATTGACCTCTTCACCCCATGCGTGGCATAGAAATCACCAATATAAGTGGGTTGAATAGAAAAAACAGAGGGGGGATACCCCCCCTTACGAGAACGCCACTCCTTTTCGCTCTTGTCCAATCATACATTGACGTGGAGTGGTGTCACACCATCGTCGTCCCTTGGGTGTGTGGCTGGCATGCATTCCCATGAATCCTCAATAAACCTCTCGTGTCGGGGACTGTCTTTTCCACACTCCATTCTCCAATTTTCTTTGCGATGTGGGATGTATTGGGCTGTACCATTCTCGACCGTAAACAGAACAATAATATCATAAGGTAGCGATACAGGGACAAGGACACAACATATATGTGGCCATTTAATTGCAGAAGGTGGCAACGCAGCAAGGATGGCAAAGCTCGTGTGTGGGGTTCTAAATATTCAAGGCATGGACAAAATTTTGCATCAATTTCAAATTGGTTTCCTTGTGCATGCCAGGAAGTGCATCTTTGCTCCTTCGGTTTGCTTGTTGCTTCTTTGGTCAGGAAATCCAAGACAATAGCATCCAGGGATTCATCTCAATGGACCCGAAGGGTGGATCAATTGGAGGCGAACCTGGCAGACTTCAAGAATGCAATTCTCACCCTGCAAATTCGATTTAATGGATTATCTTACCATCTTCTCACTATGCAAGAGGAATCAATATCTTAGAGAAAATCAATCAGGCAACTTCAAGATGAATGCGATGCACTCAGGAAACTAGAGGAATTTCAAGCTTGCCCTCAGCAAAATGACAACTCAAGGATTTCATAAGAGGCCTCCTCCCCACCAACAGCTCCTATCCAGATCGATCTGAACGCTCCAGCAACTGGAAATGTTTGACGGTACAAACCTAGTTCAGTCCCAAACAATATTTTCCAAATGTTTAATGTTTGTATAAGAATATTGGGCATCTAATACAGAGTTTATACTAGACACTCTGAATTTTTGTATCTGGGGAAGAAAAAAAAGACTATGGTAGTTTTAGTAGTGTCCCTTCATCAGGGCTTCTTGGACAGTCTAGAAACAACTCCTGAACTTATGTATCTTTTTGTTCGCTATACAATCGCTCTTTTTTAATAGAACTATTCCCCCTCTTCCTGTTAAAAAAAAAAGAAATCATCCAATAGAGTTCAAAGAACAAATAATCATTGTTCAAAAGTGTACAAAAGCATACCATCTACTCATGGTATAAATGCGTAATATGAATATCTACCCACATCATACCTAAGCACCAGAGAACAAATAATCATTGTTCAAAAGTGTACAAAAGCATACCATCTACTCCTGGTATCAATGCGTAATATGAATATCTAGCCACATCATACCTAAGCACCAGAAAGCTTGCATGATTTACCAACACAAATCTAATATTTAGTTTTAAAATAGTAATTAAATTCAAAATTTCCAGAGCAAAAATTCTTGCAAAACACAAATAAGAAATACAAAGATACTTATAATATGTTATTTACCATTTATAAATATTTATGGAAGCCATATTATGTTCCACATGTCAATGGGATCTAGCTTGGGGGGTTAAGAGGAGATGTTGTGATCCTCCCCATCCAGGTTCAAATCCCACTTGTTATACATGCTTGCCCCTCATGGGTCGATAGCCTCTGCAAGGAGTCATTCCATGTGGTGGGACAGGTGTGATTCCATGTTCCTCATCCTTAAGTTTGCAATTTTCTAGGCACATGTTGATATGTGAGGGGGCTTATAATCAACTAACTTGGGAAGGCAATAAGTGTTGAGAGTTCCAGTTATCAAACTATTAATGCAATGAAATTTTTACGCACGTCCTATATAAGAAAAAGGTTTTAATGGCAGATTGTAACTAGTCAGGACTCAGAACAACTTGCTTGCATTAGAACTAGCAAGTGTTTAAAGAAACAATGGAAACTGTAGTTCAATATATGGGCTTCCAGTTATTGTCATCCCAGAATGCCAGCCATCAAGAAGTTGTGTTGTATAGTCAAATTTGATGCTTTTGTTTGTGAGAAACTTATTTATGAATAATGAATATGCTCGACAGAAATCACAAATTGGCATCATGTATCCTTTGTTATTGAATGAAAAAGCTTATGATTCCATGCACTAATAAAAAAAACAAAAGAACAAGTAATAGCACCAAACGTTAGCAACTTAAAATTTTCTAATAGTACAGCAAAAATCAAAACAAAAAGAGCATTAATAGATCCAACTGCTAAATTTCTAATCATTGCAGAAGACAAAATAGGTACATACTAAGTCTCATAACACATTTTACTTTGGAGTGTGGACAATGTTTCAGTGGTACCAGTGATGGTCAGTGCAGGCAAAAGAATCATGTGACATGTTGCAAAATGCATATACATAATACCCTTAGAGAGTGGGCACTTGGAACCCACTTATGTCAACATGGAGGTTTCAGCAGAGTAGCGAAAATTATTGTATTCAACTCAGGATCATATCTGCTTTATAAGCTTAAGTATTGCTCTAGAGGTGACCCCAAGAATCCAAGTCTGCCTCAGAACACCTTAACCATAATTTAAAGTCTCTACCAAATTCTACGTTTCATTGCAGGTGGCTGATGTAGCTCAGCTACCTACAAACCTGATTTCAAGCTCGGATTATGTCTTGATTGTTACCAACAGGTTCAGGTGCCAAATGCAAGGTTATAAAATTGAGTTACATAGATTATGCCTTGATCCTTACCAATGGGTTCAGGTGCCAAATGCATGGTTATGAAATTGAGTTACATTGCATAATAGACAGGAAACTGGACTTCTGGTTTTCTTAAATATAATGCAATGTCAATTTTTAACAGTCCATTTTATAAACAAAATATACTAAAATATACTGTGCCCTAATTCCGCATACACTCACACATTTTATAATGAAATGAGATGAATGCAAAATAATAAATGAACTGCTGGAAATAAAATATCGCCCGACTTCATTCTATCATATTGCGAGAACCAAGAGAAATCCAAATCATACTGCCCAATTTTATTAAGCAAAAGCTCAACATATACATCAATAAATATCTATATATCTCTTTACACCTAATTTTTGTCATCATTATTTTTTAACGACGTTTTCCACACACAGAAACGCCTAATGCAATTCTTAAAATAACGGAGCACATCTTGAAAACAAATACGTCCTATCCTTTTCAACCAAACTTGATCACAGAACCTGTTAGGCACTAAAACACCCAAATACCGTTATCCGAACTCCTTACAATAGAAGATAAGAATCTGCAATGCGCATGTACTAGCTCCTCACATGTGCTCCTATAAGAAATGGGTCCATCAGAAGCTCTGCAGCAGTAGGCCTCACCGATTCTGATGCCAGGCATTTTTCAATAAATTGTCTCGTCTGTTGATTGGTAACTTTTTCCAATGCTGCAGGCCTTATACCAGAACTCACCTTCTTGTAAATCTGAGCAATGCTACGGCACTCACTGTAAGGAATCTCCAGAGTAACCATCTCCAGCAAGCACATGCCAAAGGAATACACATCTACAAGCTCATTATAATGCTCTTCATATAATTCCGGGGCCATGAATTCCGGTGTACCAATAACAGTGTGTGCAGCATGATCATTTTCCAGGGTAGCGGCAAGACCCAGATCGCCAATCTTCAGAATGCCAGTATTGCCATTCACAAAAATATTACTGCAATTCAAATCTCTATGAATTATGCAAGGGTTCTGAGTATGCAGATAGTGCAATCCCTCCAGTATCTGGCGTGCCCAATTCTTCACAGCTTTCATGGAGACATGTCGATGCTTTTGGCGGTATTCTCTCAGGGTCCCCGAGGTACAGACCTCGGTAATGAAATTCACATGTCTTGTCTTTTTATCCAACCAGGCATTGTAGAGCATAATGATGTTTTCATTCCTGAGAGATTTCAGCAGACGAACTTCTGCATAGATCCTTAGTATGGAAACATCATCAAGATTTTGCAAAGACACCTTGTTCCAAGCAACCTCGATACCGTCTTCCTGATCAAAAGCTCGATATACCGTCTTCATGGCACCACGGCCCAACACCTCCTCATAGCGTCCATATCGACCAGTTGGATCCACTTCCACAAAAGGTTCCCTGTCCTTTTCACCAGCATCACATTCTACAGTAGGCATTCTGTTTGTTCAGGGTAAAAAAAATTAAAAACCCTAACCCTTGAATTCCCACTCGTGGTCCTCTTCTTGTTTGAAGAGGAATAAGAAGAAAACCTTTAAGGCTAAAGGAAGACGGAGAAATGGAGATGTTCCCTGAATTCAGAGGATGAGCAGATAGCAAAGACGGAAGACTTTGCTTCCTTTGGGGTTACCGAAGACACTAACAACATTTTCGCTCCACTGAGGCACCTGCACTAGAAGAGCCTCACAATAAATTTCAAAGTAAAAACCTAAATCGCTATAACATAATTTCAAGCCAAAAAATATCCCGAAATCACTGGAAAGTCTGATCCAATTTCTCTGGAAATAGGGTCGGGAAAAAGAAGAAAACGGATCTCTGGCAAATATTTTTAACAACGCCCTTACACCAAAAAAAACAATCAATGAACAGCAGAAGAAGAAGAAATCCCATATAAAAGCTTCAAAATGGGTGATACAGAGATAATGGAAATGGCATACCTTTCTTTCGTTGCAGCGCTGGCTCAGCGGCCGTTCCTGAAATCTGGAAAAAGCGAGAAGCAAGCAAAAATGGTAGAAAAGCACAAGCAATAAAAATCGAACCTGGACAGACGAGGAGAGGATACTGTACAATAAATATATCTTGAGAGGCTGCGGTGGTTTGGTATGGTAACCGGGGTTGCTTAACCCTGAGTTTGACCATTGGCGTTAGTGGCTTGTCATATTTCTTTTTTTATCATTTTTTAAATTTATATTTAGCGGCAATGGGATAATTTTAGACATTGGAATTCAAAGAGAATGAAACTGGTTTGGAATTTGGTTTCCGGGTTTTGGATGTTATTGTTCACTCGTGTTAACTGTTCAATGAGGAACAATTCAACGAGGGGTTGTAACGACTAATTCCAATTTTTTTATTAATTTTTTAGTTTAGGGAGAAAATTGAGGTGTTTTCAGTTTGGATAAGATGTGTAATGTGATTACTATAAAATAAAATTTGATTAATATTTTATTTATTGTATTGAGATCTGAGATATTTTTAGTGATGTTCTAAAATTTGTAGAATCCAATTAAAATAAAAATTGCAATGATTTGACTTGACTTGAGGTGTACATATCTTACTTTTCTCTTTCCATTCTCTTTCCAGTTTTGAACATGTGATTTTCTAGAAGGAAATATGTGTTCTTAATCATTAAGCTCATTCAAGTTGTACCCATTATAAGGATATAAATATTTAGAGATTTGGTGTGGATATATCTCATACAATGAGGAAGGTCAATATTTTTTACAATGTTTCTTATAGTCAAAAATTAAATTGTGTAAAGTGCCCTAGGAGGAAGGTGTTTTCTTCCCATTTTTGGTAACAAAAATGCTAATTTTTTCTGTGGAAAAAATTGAAAATTTGGATCTACAGATTGGAGTGGTCAATTATGTATAATCTGAGTGCTCCAGTGGTTTTTCAACACCATGAATCCATTTTGGTATTCAGAAATACAATTTAACGAACGGAAAATTGTGATTTCGTGCAGATTTGTATAACCGATTCTAATGAAAAAAAAAAGTCTAAACAATGCCTCGAAATAAATAGTTAGTCATATTAGGATAATTTTAGAAATTTGAATCTAATGAAAAATGAAGGCTAACTACTTGGAATTTTGTTTTTAGGTTTTGGATGTCATTGTTGACTAGGATTCAATGTTTAACAAGTAATAACTCCACATGGCTTTGTAACGACCAAAGACAATATACAATGTAGCAAGTTCATACTTGGTCAATCATAAAATCCAATCAACTTGGGCAATGTAGTTATCCTAAAATCTAAATTCCATTGATATTTTGTTCAGTGTGTAGAGAAAAACGAGGTGTGTCTATTTTGGATGACATGTGTAATGTAGTTGATTATAAAATGAAAATTTCATTAATGTTTTATTAATGTTTGGTTCATTGTGTCTAGATAAATGAGGTGTATACATTATTTAGTATGGATAAGATATATAATGTGTAATATAGTTAATTATAAAATGAAAATGTCATTAATGTTTTGTTCAATGTGTCTAGATAAACAAGGGTTGCATGGCAGTGTAATCCCTGCCAGGTTGGATTGGGAATAAATGCACAGGTATGGAGGCCCGAAGTAACCGTGGGTCGTTGATCTTGAAAGAGAGCGGGGACCGTTGATCCCCGTAGCATACCTGAAATTCATCTATTTGGTGGTTCGGGAGATTTGGCATGAGGTAAGTTGATAACGGTCGGAGCTCATCATTTGATTTCATCCTCACTTTTCACTAATCAACACTAAACATATCTTAAATGACTTGTTGATGTTTCCCACTCAAAACACTCACATAGATGATCTATGGGATAAACAAAAGGGCGAGAATTAGGCCTTGATGGACCTCTACTACAGGAATGGAACCAGCACATAACACAACTTCTCAATGCTTATGTTGTTCCTGAGATTGATTCTTACATAACTAAACAACGTTTAGTCTATTTATATGATGATCTAGGTGGATATCTGTGGCCACCCACCTTTTCCAACTGTGTCAAAACAATTTTCTAGCAATTTTGGCAATTTACTATTTTTAGCAGGTTTAACTTCTGGGGCCACTTTGAGGGCCTAAATGAAGGTTTTTCAGGATCGAGCTTCTCCATGATAATTGAATGCATAATTGAAAGCCTTGAAAATGAAACTCCTCGACGATACCTTTCCAACGGGCTATCATGCGCCTAAAACGGAGATCGTATGCAAAAGTTACGACCCTGGGAAGTTGATGTACTAACTTACCCAAACCGGCCCCACACGACTTTTGTCGCTTCATCTCTTAGGGTTAGGTTTTTGGATGTCTAGGGTTTTTGGCATTCCTGTTTATTGTAAAAAGGCCTTCAGAGCCTCATTGTAATCATCTTCTTGCGAATGCGAGTAGCCGTCGCATCTCTTCTCAGAGATAAGCTGCCACCATTCTAGCNTTTTGCATTCCTTATCATTGTAAAAAGGCCTTCAGAGCCTCATTGTAATCATCTTCTTGCGAATGCGAGTAGCCGTCGCATCTCTTCTCAGAGATAAGCTGCCACCATTCTAGCGAGTCTTTCACTCTGTATTTTTACAGTCTTTGTACATTTCTTTCATTAATAGAAATCATGTATTATTGTATATATGTGTTTGTGGTTGCATCTCTGATACATTTATGTTATATTATTGGATATCTATGATATCTCTATGCATTTCTTTATTATATCTTCGCTCTCATTTCGTGCCGAAAATAAATCCGGATCATATGACCATTGAACGGGGATTGACTGGAAACCAATTTCACTAAGATTACGCTACTTGTGTGCCATATTTATTTGATTGGGATTTCCTTCCCCGATTTTATTGAATTTATGTCAGCATGTGCGACATGAAATGCCATATTCCTCGGCATTTAATGTAAGGGGTTCTTAATAATAGGGGTTGCTCTACAATAACGTAGTTTCAGCTTCCAATTCTGATTTGAAAGTGTCGAAATGGCAGGGTTGATGAGGTGGGTTTTAACGGTTTTTAATAGCATGGTGTGGACTGGCCAGATCAACGGCATAGTCTTTTGCGATGTGTTCATTTTTATAGTGCTTTCTTCTACCTTTAGTTTTCTAAGATGTAACTTTAAGTGAAATTTATGATAAGACAATACAGAGGCAGTATCTCGTTAGCTGAGTCGTAAATTTAATTTGAAGTGATGTAGAAATGATTGACAAAACTGTTAAAATAAAGCAAGGTATGAATTACAGATAAGTCTTATCTCATTTGCAGTAGTAGAAAAAATGAAGATGTACCCTTGACAGATGATTAAGAATGCAACAATTTACACAAATCAGAGGTCTTGTTTTTACTCACAATAAGAACAGAGGAAAAATTGTAACTGAATGGACTTCTGGTGTATTAAGATCACAGTAGATGTATTACTAAATTGTATCCACTCAATCTTGAAGAACTACAGAAGGAAGATAATATGAAGAGGAAATGGAAACACAGGGAAAACACATAACTCAAATTAAAGGAAACTTTGAATCTTTGTCTTCTCTTGTATTAATATTCAACAAGTTCTCTCTTTTACATTTAGCGAGAAGAAGCCTAGAATAGATCTAAGATCTATGTATCTATACAAAAATTGTCTTAACTAGAAGTAGTTAGACTTTCCACAATATCTGCTCTAAATATAGAATACAATCCAAATTGAAAAACATAATGCAGATTTTGTTGAGTTATGACTTGATGTGATAGCACTTCATAAGCTCCTTTATTTTCTCCCGGATGTGCTTGCTTTCGTCTGTCCATTGAACTGGGTACACATTTCCATCAATGTTATCACAAATCTCAAAGGTTCAATGTTCTCGTTCAATTCAAAGGCAAATACCTTCTTGTGTATTGGTGGTAGCTTCTCCTAGATCTTCATTATTGCCTGGGCTGTAATTTGGTGTTGCAAATTAGGTTTTACCAACAGCTCGTTGATCTTGAGCAAATCAATCTAGTTCATTTGTTGGATGATAGATTGTATACTTTCCTTATTCTTTTTGGAGCTTTCTTTATTCTTTTATATGTCGATTTGCGCGAGTGTCTTAGAGATATCATTACCTTTGAATTCAACCAATTATGTCTCTACAATAGACAGGGTATTCATACAAGCGTCATTTGCCTTCCTAGCAAGCTTCTTGCTTTCTTCTAGGTTTGTCTCCCAAACGTTCAAGGCCATTTCACCTTTTACATGTTCATATTGTGAAAAAGGGGCGAGACCAGAAATATTGCCTTTTTGCCTACATACAATGAATTCCTGAAATTTGGATCTAGCCATACAGGGATCGTTTTCTTTCTCATAAATAATTTTCAAAGAATTATTTATTGCCTTATAGTATTTATGAATAGTATCCATTTTTTGATATAGATCTTGTTGGACAGCTTCTAGCATTTCATTAATTTCATATGCTTGTTTTTTGAATGCATTATTATCTATCTTTGCATTCTCTAGTGAAGTTATTCTGGTCTGCAATTGTTGTATTGAACTGTCTTGCTGAGTAATCATGGAATTACTAATCTATAAATTCTAGACACTCACCTCCAGTTTTTCTTGTAGCTACGTCATCTGTTGTTGATAAGCCAACCTGATTTGCTCTATGTCATAATTCATTCTGCTCTTGATAATTTGTTCTATGCTTTGCATTTCATTCTGCAACCATTCAATCAAGAGAGACTTTTATTGCAGTTGCTTTGTAAGATTACCCACTAACCATTGGTTGGTAGTAGCAAAGGCTCCTAGTGAATCTGCAACCTCTTTGGCAAATTCAGGGTCATTTTGTTCATGTCCATCATATACTATTATGTGTCTCTTGGTGGTCACTCCTTTCTTCTACTGAGATTCTTTTCTGATGATAGCTTTTCTTTTCTTATTGAAAAAGAAACTTTATGGGGGCATCTCTTCAGGCAAGATGGGAGTGAGTTCATCTAGATGGATGAGTTCAGAACTGGGAACCTCAAAACTAGTTGATAAAGGAGTTACTGAGGGAATAGGGGAAATAAGTGCAGTAGAATTTTTTGGACTAGTGACACTGGGAGTAATAGTGGTAGTAACTGGTGATGAAGGGGGAAAAGCATGACCATGTTTCATGAAGGCTTCAAGGGAAGCTAATAACTGCTGATCATTTAGGCCTAGCATTGATGTTTTTATCTCTTTAAATAATCCATCTATATTCTTCAATGCTTCTTCGGTTTGTCCTCAGTGGAGCTACTTGGCTTGGGTTCTGTGGATCTAGTTTCATGTGAAGATGGAATGGGCTTTGACTCTCCTTGCAAAATCTTAGGCAAGTCGTTCCTTCTATGCTTTTGAAAGGTGAGGAAACCAACCAGTTGGTTTGGAGGCAGAGTCTGAAATTTGTTTTGGACTTCTTCATAGGATCTAGCTCCTCAGAAAACATCGTCATAAGGGGAGTCTTCGTGTATATATATTTTCATGTTGAACTGGGCCAAATGATTCTCTACCATCCTATGAGGATCATGTCTTTTGAATTCAATGTCAACTAATTTGACATCTTCCAAGGTTGCAGCCTCAACTTTTGTATGACCAAAATAGTTCCCCATAATCTGCTCTGAAATCTTGGGCGGAGGGTGACCATAGATAGCTACATGAATTGGTACCACTACATTGTGATAGATCTCATAAAATAAATATTTAGCATTTTCTTCCCATAGTTTGGAGTGGTAGAAATGTATAGGCTCATAACTAGCCAGGGTTCAGCTCTAGTTCATCAGAGGAAATGGAGTCATGAAGCAAATGGCATCCATGATGTAGGTGAACATGTAAAAAGGAGCATGTTGCCCTCTTGATTTCAACGATTTGTACTCGACAAACTCCTTAGCTAGGTTATCCGACAACATTTTTTCCCAGTTGAAAGTATAGCCTTCAACCACTTCATTGATTATAGACACCCATTCAACTGTGAAATGTGTAGGGTTTTTCCTTCCAAATAACTAGCAGAGCATCATGGGAATGTATAAAATGTGAGCATCTAAAGATGTTGTAGATTATATACCATGAGTGTCGGATTTAAACTTGGTTCAATTTCCCCACCAAATCTTGATTATGTCATGACCAGTTCTGCCATATTGAGTGCATTCCCTCCTTTCAAAATCCAGAATAAATGTTGCATTATATGTGTATTTGGGTGCAGAAGATAGTTTATACATTAATTGTATGTCCTTCGGTCGAAAGGAGCCAATGGAGGTGTTCTAGTAACTGATAATGCTTCTGGTTTGAATGTCAACGTGCTCCAGAGCCCAGCTTATCATGTCATTGTAGGGTATAATCTTTGGTCGAGCAACAATCATGTGCAGTTGAGACTGAGCTACCAATCTGAGCTTGGTTGAGAACGAATTGTCTTCTTCTTCCGCTGAATCGTCTAGACAGAGAAGAATCTCATGTTCCAAGATATCGTAGACCTGTTTCCAAGACATGATGGCGTCTATAATTTGCGAAGTGGTGTCCGAGCGAATATATGTGTTTGGGTTGGAATCATATGTCGATGCATCTTGCTTCTTCCCTGGTTTGTGCGGCGCCATAATTCTCAGAGAAATGAAATAAACCTTATTGTGATAAGAGAAGTCTATAAGCTCTCAATTACTGAATGAAAAACTCTAATTGAAAATGGTAGAATGACTTGAGATTCGAAATGTGTTTATTCATAAAGTCTATCAATATTCGTATTGATCTACTGACAAGGTGATTATTAAAAATCTATGGAATTTATTAATCGACGATTGTGATATTTACCCAAATATTTAACTTTAGCCAGTTATAAATGTCATTAATACTTTGGTGGTTCAGCGCTTAGAGGTTTTGGATGTAAGACGACAGAAATCTCCGGAAGGCAGAATTGTCAAAGCAACTAATCACTTCTATGTTTTAATTAATCATGCTTTAAAAAGCCTTTAGCCTTAAGTACTTCAGAACTTCGGTATTCAGGGGTTTTGAATGAAGGATGATAGAAATCCTCCGAAGGCGGAATTCCCGAAGTAAGCATTCGAACCGTTATAGGTATTTCGGGGCTTCAAAACCCCGAAACTCCAGGAATTCATTTGCTTAAATGTGCATCTCGTACTTCGACACTGGCATTTGGGAGTTTTTGATGTAGCATAACAGAAATATCTCGAAGGCCGAATTCGCGGAGTGATTAGTTAATAGTTAATTATGATTAATTAAAATTGTTTAATGTTTTATTAGCTTTTTGAAACATTTTTATTTGTTGTGATATCAAATGCTTCGGCACTTTGATAGTTCGACGGTCCTGAACCCATTCTTTGTTTTATTTTCCGAAGGGCAATCTCCTAGAGTGATGTGGCAGTGATGACATCATTTTTAGTGACGTGTCAAGAAAGGACGGGTGACATGTTTTACCTGAAAATGTGTGAATAATCTGACACAAATGTTAAAAATAAGTGCCAAGTGCCAGCCCCAAAAAAAAAAGTACATGTGTCCTATAACTCAATCATAGACCCTTTTAAAGATTATCGCAAGGAACTGTCTTTGGGACTTCGGAGCTTCGTAGATTCAAGGTCTTTGTTGTTTAGATGCCTTGAAACTCCCGAAGCTCGAAGTCCCGAAGTGACCGTTGAAGGTTTTCTTTTAAAATTCAGGCAGCTTTATAATACGAAGAACACGAGAATCGTTTGATCAAATTTAATGCAACTCATCAACGGATGATATTGCAAGCGCCTTATTAATACATAAAGATCATGGATTTATTTAATTGAAAAGCAATTCCCTAATTTTTTTTGGTGAAATTTTATTTTTAAGAGGTAAAAACAAAAGATTTTAAAATTTAAAAGTTTAAAATTCTAAAGTGTTCTAACACCTTCAATTATCTCACAAGATGATGAAGATATTCTAAGATTGGGCACTCGAGGTGTCATCCTTAGACATATCAGTCAACTGTCCATTTAGGTTACAAAGAATCATTTTTACAAGATGAGGTCCATATGTGGAAATGGTGATGAAAGATGCTTTGGAAGACCCAAAGTCGAGCATAAAACTAACACCTATATGTGGCTTCAGATCAACAACTCCTATGCATTCGGAGTTTCAAAATTGTGCGGGTTTTAAGAACAAGCGCGAACTTGCGGAGCCCCAAATAGCTGAAGTGTCGCAGATCCGAATTCCTGAAGTGCCACATCACTTCCTGCCTGTAACACTCCAGGAATTTTCAATCTAGAACAGGCTAAAATCGTTGAACGTTGAAGAGTTGGAGTCAAGAACTTTCGAGATACTTAATGATAAGATACATTAATCTTGGGTTAATTAGAAATAAACATGGTTAATGACTTCGGGCCCGTACCACTCTGGGAGTTATACAAACTCTCCATACAGAAACTCCCGAAGCACGAAGTGCCAGAGGCACATGGTACTCATCCACGAAGGACACGTGGCATCCATCAGTAAAGACACGTGACATCATGTGACGTGAGGTTGCCACATCACTCTGGGCCCGTACTACTCCGGGAGTTATACAAGCTCCGCATTCAGAAACCTCTGAAGCCCTAAGTACCTGAGACATATGGCATCAATCTGTCGTCGACACGTGGCATCAAATTGTCGCAAACACATGGCATCCATAAGTCAGGACACATGGCTCTCATCTGGACCATGCCACATGGCACTCATTTCAAGCATATTTTGGGTTCATCGTTTGTACTATTTCAAGTGACACGTGTCACATATTCTTTCTGTGACACATCGGCCTTTTGACGTGAGCTTGCTACATCACTCCGGGAGAATGTCACTCCGGGAGTTTTCCATCCAGAAAAAACACAGTTCTCCCAAAGCCCGGAGCCCCAAAGAGGCGGAGTCCCGAACTCCCGGATTAGTTAATGATAATATTATATTAATATCGAGTTAACAAGTAAATAGCGTTGGTTAATGATTTCAGAAGTTTTGTCCTTCGGAGGATATGTATGTTATGCGCTCTGCAGCTCCCGAAGTTTCGAACTCCGAAGTGATGAGAGGTTGCCATGTCACTGCGACAGAAAGTCACTTTGGGAGATATTCATGCTCTGTGTTCAAAAGCTCCCGAGCTCTAAGAAATTTGTGCCATCGCTAAATATGGCTAGGGGAGTTCTAAATTGACAGGTTGTTAAAACTTTAGTAGGGACGCTAAAGTGGCAGGGTCGCCCAAATCACACATTGCAAACTGATCGACGACTGACATTCATTTCAGAAATAAAAGGCGCTCGAGCGTTAATCTCGTAGAGAAATTCTGGCATTGAAACCATTTGCTTTTTGAAAGTATTCTCATTCTAATTATACTGTGTGTTTTGCATAATCCATCTTGCTTTTATTTTCTTAATAACATTCTGTAACTTTTTCTTATTATGAGTAGTGCAACAGATAGCTACTAAAAAACACAAATATTCCCATCACTTGTAACTTGATATATTGTTGGAGTTTGACTTGCCATCTTGGAAATTTCCCTTCCTACATTGTAGGTTTTATCTCTTTAATCTATTTATGGAATTCATTTTTAATGATCTTTATAAACTTCCAAGCGACTTTCATCCCAAGCAAGTAATATCCATTTCATTCTATTAGATAGACCATATGCCTTGTCTGTTTGTATATGTGTTGTGATAAATAAAGTTATATGTGGTGCCAAAAAAACCCATATAATTTTCTTTGAAAATGTGTTTAGTGTCAAAGATTCTTTGATCTTCTTGTGTGACCTCTGTGTTTGGTAATTTTTATATATATATTAACACACACCTAATACGATTGTTTATTTTCATGAGTTTTCAACTCATTGAAGTTAATTTAAAATGTGTGAGAACAAGGTGTCGAGACATAGGAAGATGCCCTTTTCCTGGAAGTTTTGTTCATGAGTAGCAAGCCCACTTTGGTTGATCTGCATTTTCACTCTAGGAAGAGGAACTATCATATGACAGTTCAGTATAGTACCAACTGAAATATTTGTAACATGTCTATCCAGTTGATTGTTTTTGGCAATGATACAAAAATTTGAAGGTTTTTATTTCTGTGGATATTCTTGCAGATGTATTTACAAGTGTCATTGATGTTTGGCATTGGTAGTTAATTGTGGGTTAGAATTTTCACTTTTTGCCAAATCATCATTTTCTAGTCCAATGTTTTATCCACATACTCATTTTGTATTGTGTTTGTATCATTAAAAAGGGTGTGAGCAAATGCAAATATAAAATATAACTTGATTTTTGGTTGTAACTATGTATAGTTGATTTACATGCCTTATTGATGTTTGGCCTTTGTAGATAACAGTGGGTTAGCATAATTTTGCATTCTTACTGTGATAATGCCTTAAAAAAACTAAAATAAGCAACAATTTTTTCCAATTCAATACTCACACACAAAAAAATTATGATCCCATAATATTCACCTTTATCGATTCGATAATAGGGAGGTCGATTTGGTAGATCGGGCTATCGGTCATTCAGGCGATTGGGGTAGCTCTGGGGTACCTATGAGAAAAACTAATGCTTTGATGAAGATTTGTTTTTATCGCAACCTGTGAAAGTAATTGTGTTTTTGATACATTGTTTAATGCCTTGAAATATTATTTTAAGTATTAAACTTCTTGCAACAAATTGTTCATTGAATGGTTTGTTGTTTCCCTTTGTTTTTACCTCTATTATGTCACTTGTTTGTCATTAGTGTGTGAGTATCCAAGGAGAACCTTCATCCATATGATCTTGCCAATCTCACCATGCTCTTGTCTTGGTGAACCAACCCTCTAACTGACCAACAAATTGAAAAGAACGAGAATTCCAAACTTGCGGTTCCCTAGCTCTTCCCTTTAGCGGTTAGGAGTAGACTTTAGGACCAACAGTAACTATGAAGTCCTTTAGACAGCTCTACAGGCTCTTCAATCAAATAATAGAGAAAGTGAGTCATACTTATACTTTCCAAGATGTGTTTGCATAAGAGAAGCATTGAAAAGCTACAGAGAAATCAATGGAGGGTTGTTAAAATAAACTTATTATACTATCAACTTGATCATAAGTATAATAACGATGAACTTGAATTTTAATTTTGTGTGGTTCATATCATATTCTCATTTGACTTCAGCTAGCATATATCTTTTTTTTTCAAAATATTTCCAAAGAAGAATTTTGGTAATTTCATTAATCAAGTAAAACTGGTCAAATGAACTACATATTACATTTTCTCCACAGAGCCTACATTAAAAGGAAAGGCAGGTATCGTATATTCTTTAAGATCATAGAAAAATTGCTAAGATCTTGAATCTATTATCCAGTCATAATCCAAAAACCAGACCCGTGAGAACCAAATTCCCAAATGGGCACCAAGAAATTCGTCGATTACTATATTACTATGAACATTTACTTTTGATATTACTATGAACCAAGATCACATTGACCTAACAATGTTCTAACATTACTAGTTCTGGAAAAGAGTGTCAGTGTTTAACTTAATGGAGTTTGAACAATGCCAAATTTGCAATATTATTGAAAATGCCTGATGGTTCTGTTCAGAGGAGCAAGCCATTTTGACAGCTCAAAGGATGGACCCGATTTATTCACAATTGGGTACTTTGTATGAGGTATTTCCTCATGCTTCTCATTCCTGGACTCAACAATCTTATGTGCTTCCAGTTCACTTTGTCATGGTACTGCAAAACTTTATTCATATCTTGATTGGGTAGCATGGATAGAGATAGATCAGATTGTTTCGTTTCTTGTCAACGCATGATATGAATTTATTTTTTTGGTTCAGTCGATATGTAGTATGACATTGTCTTCATTTAAGGTAAATTTGCTATGGACGTGGAAGTCGCGTAGCATGTTGACAGTGTTTTCCTTTTTCTGTAGGTATATTTCATATGGAAATTCTGTCAATCCAGGAAGCACATCTTGTAATACAGGTTGTCTAACTGTACAATGTACAATTGTGTTGTTGAGGGTTCAGATGACAACATTGAGCCAATGTCTATATATGTAAGGGAATTTTATACCACATCGTAGACAATCAATTGTGCCATAATTTATGAACGCGGAGGCAGAGCATGAGAATTACATTTGTCACATACAGGCTCGAGTATGCATTTGTTGCAACCAAAACACCCTCAACCTGTGCACGTGAGCATAGTAGTTAATATATTGAACAATATAATATATATGTGTACAACAAAAAAGTTGCACAAAATTTTTTAAGGCAATTTTTTTGTGCAAATTGTGGGTGGAAGTGTATATGTATACATACAATAGTTGTGGAGCTAGTTAGTTTATTGAGATCCTGTACTATGTATGTTCGCAATTCTGTCACAAATGTTGCTTGGGTTGTGCAAAAGATCCTTTCTTTAACATCTCTTTTCTTCGTTATATTTTTGAAGAGCATAATTGAAAATTGTCCTTTATGCAATTGTTGTTCCATTGAGGAAAATAATTTTGCATAGGTCTCGAACAATTGTAGTTGCACCATGGAACAGTTTAATAGTTGTGTAAGATGACTAAGATATATGAGCATGTGAAATCAAAGGACAAAAATGGGTATGGAAAATGGTACCATTGCCTTGTCATTGTCCGAGTTTCCATCTTTTCTATAGAGAATGTGTTGCGAGCCAACTTTTCTCGTGAATGTGACAGTTGCACCAATGGTTCTGATTGGGTAAATGTCATTGCTCTTTGCAAATTGGCTTATTGTTGTGACCGGTACAGAATGATATTCTGAGCAAGCCGTGGGAAATTTTTCCACAACACTTGTTTCATTGAGCGATATAATCAGATCACAATCACCACGGTCATATATTGTTTTCAATAATATATTGAAATTTGTAATGGATATCCCATTACCTGGAAAGATCTTTTCTCAATGTTTCTAGACAAGTTGTGTAGGGATAGTCAGTGTAACTGTCATCATGGCTTTGTTGTCTATCATGTCTGCACGCATAATGCATCTAGTTTTGTTTGCCTTGTCTAAGTAGATGATATACATGACCACTATGTCTCCGACGAACAATTGTCCAGTTCGACGGTTGTCCAAGCCTTCTATCGATAGTATATTGGGTGGTATAAGTTTAGACCTGGTGACATTTTTTGAACAGGAAAAGTAATGTGAATGATAGTCTGTATCCTTTTTTTTGTATCAATGTACAAGTAAATGGACAATTTGAATGAAGTATGCAGGTTAGAGTTTTGTAACCATACCTCTTAGTCTCTGGAGCTTGCACTATGTTGGGCGTTTCACTTGTACTCGTCGATACTTCTTATGAACTAAAAAGCATGTGTTGTAGATGACATCAACATATTTACCATGGCATAGATGCATAAATAACTGAGGATATTTGTTTCCTAAACATAGCAAGAGCATAATTTATGAATACCTTTGGCCTTGTCGTTATGTTGATGTTTGCGATGATTGACTACTCATGCCCATGTCATTTGTCCAACTTTTTCTGATGCAAACATGTGTACATTCAACATGACAACAACTAAATATGCGTATGCATTGTATATTGTCCATAATTGATATGGATGTACATTAAGCACATGCACTGTGTTTGATTTACTATCACTATTGGTATACATTTTGGAAGGTTGTACTTCAACTTCCTCTGTTGTGGCACAAAAGACTTCATTCTCTTGTTCAATTAGTCTGTTTTTTCAATGTAGTAATGCAAAAAATACAATGGACATGAAGGTAAGTTGGTATGTAGGAAGACATGTAAAAAAATAAAAACAATTTTATTTATTTCAATGTAGCAGCACAAAAAATACAATTGAAATGAAGATAAGTTCATATGTAGGAAGATATATAGTATCTACATATAATAAATGAGGTGCAAAAGCAGTAGAATAAATATACACACAATAAATGAAATACAAAGTAATGGAGTAAGAAATAAGGGTAGAAGCATGCACCTCTGTATGTCTTCTTCTACATTTTTGGTTAAGAGTCATTTTTCTTGTCCAGTTATTCTGTTTGTTTCAATGTGGGAACGCACAAAATACAATGACCATGAATGTAAGTTGGTATGTAAGGAAAAACAAGTAATATGTACATACAATAAATGAGAATCAAAGGAATATAGTAACAGATAGAGTTAGAAGCATGCAACTTTTTTTTCTTGATCCATGTTTGTGGTTATATATAATTCTTTCTATCCAAAATCTATTACAAACCAGAAATTATTAAGAAGTTGGATGATCCTAGCTGAATAATTTGGTTTTGTGCAACAAAGTATCCAGATATGCTTTGAGACATGGAAATATGATTTTGTAATATGCTTGATGTATATTTCATAATTCAAGTACAAGACAAATTGTATCGTGGTCAGACCAGTATGTGTCTAAGATAAAGATGGTGTATTGTGAAATTGGCACATTTGACCATACATGGTCAATAAGTGCGTTTTGTACATGGTTTATCTTATCCAAAAGAAAGCAGAGAGTGTAATTGCACATGTAGTTTTCCAATTATTTTGTTCTAGCACTATTTTGTAGCATGTCAACATTGAAGTCTCCTAGAATGATAATGGTTTCGTTCATATGTAAATGATGTAATGCATTTGAAAAAACATTTAGTATGTTGGGTAATGTTGCATGCGAAGCGACATAGAGATTCAATATTGCAATTTGCGATTCACAAAAGATTACTCTTGCTAGCACCATCTCAACATATTTTTCGTCGAAATGCATATGCTCCAAAATTGTTACATGTTTTTTCACTAATATCATCACTCCATGTGTAATGTAACTTGATATGTAATTGTGATTTGGAAATTGCTTGTTTTGCATGCATAATGTCATGTATGTTTCTTGCAAGCATAGAATATCATATTGCATTGTGTCATAGTCATTGAGTATATCATCCATATGTGCATGTAAGTTGTGAGTGTTAAGTGAGAGAATTGATACAGATGAGTTTGTTTGTATGGATTGGTAATCATATTGTAGATGTCATTTTGCACTAGTCCGAAGGCGTTGCATCTTAGTATCGACTTTATGTTTGACTTTGAAGTTATCTTTTGTAATAACGCTTAACAAATACAAGGAGTTTATGCTTCTGTTAAGCCCTAATATTGGCTCATTACCCCTTAATTGGGGCATATTATATTAGTAATGTTATTTTATTTATGTCGGCTTTAGGCCATTAGCTGTAATTATACCTCCTAGTCTCCTATATATACCAAGGAGACATTTTCATTTTTAATCATCTTGTACTTGAACATTTAAGTGAGGTAAAAGGAGGTTGCCCCCTCGAAGAGGCTTATTATCTAAAATTATCTGTTTTTCAAGGCATTGATAACTTTTTCTGAGGTTTTTCTATGCTATATTGATATTTGATTCTTAACATATAGTATCAGAGCTCAAGGTCTTGGGGTTTCAATGCTAAATCTGAGACACCTTGGCATTTTCGCTATAACTTTTTTTCTACAATGTTTCAGAAGGAACGACTTGGAGTATATTTAGTAGATGGATCAAGGTATGTTGGGTTCAAAATTCAGCTCCTGAGGCCTTATACTTTCGGAGATATAGCATGTACAATATAGGGTTATGGAATCATCATGAACTGAGTCATTGCGGAATTTTCACTATAAAACCTTTTCTGTAACGTTCAGACCTTGAACTCCAGAGGATATTTACATAAATTAGTAAGGTATCTATGGTAAAAATTTCAGCTTCTGGGTCATCTTAAATTTGTAGATACACCCTGTGTAAGATAGGGTATCTGACCAGTCCTATTGACTAGTCTCAAGAAGGTGTTCCAGGTAAAACAATCATAACTTCTTCCTAGAGTATCCAAATTGAGTGGGACTGGTTTCATTGGATCGTGGATAGTCTATAGTATTTCTGGTGCGAGTTTCAGAATTTTATATCAATTATTTTGTGCGGGGCACGCTATAAAAGTGAGATCTCCTGGAAAGGCCAAAAATCGACAAGTTGTGGGGAAGTTACAGTAAATTCCACTTGGCACATCCAATTTTGATCAGATCTATGGCATTGCAGAGAAGAAATATCAGAGAACTGCATAAAAGAAAGTTTCATACCTAGAAGGGTCGAAACTAGGGAGATACAATAGAAGAAATATTGTCTAGCAGAACCACCTCAAAATCAAGGTTCAAAAGTGATACTTGGCCAACATGCCACCAAAAAAGGGAACTTATACACCAAATAAGCCTCAAGAAAATCCTACTTGGACTCTTAATGAAGGTGAAGAAATGCGTAGGGATATAAATGAACTACAAAAGAAGATGGATTCAATAGAAGCTATGTTGGATACTAAGATGGATGGTTTAAAAGGGGAGATCATGGAAGTATTGAAAAATTTTGTAACAGAGAAGACACTTGAAAGTGAAAATGCATCCCATG
>SNQJ01S0139703.1:15942-31079 GCA_010110895.2 Picea sitchensis | reverse complement strand
GTTGAGAATTTAGTTAAGCTAATTGCTTAAATTATGTATTTTGTTTAGTTATATTGATGCTTACATTTATTGGGTTACCTTGACCGAAAGTGAAATGCAAATTTATTGGGTTACCTTGACCGAAAGTGAAATGCAAATAGAATTATTAGTACTATAATTTAGAAGTACAAAAAATAATTATTTTAGAAGGATAGGTCATCAAGCACTTCATTTTGCATATAATCTCAAATTCGGTACTATGAAAGTTCTGCTTGAAGTATGTATTTATGTGGAAAGTAGGTAATGTGTTTAATATAATTATTTTAGAAGGATATGTCTTAAGAACTTCATTTTTTATATAATTTCAAATTTGGTACTATGTGTTTTAAGTATGTATTTATGTTGAAAGTAAGTAATGTGTTTAATATAGATGCTTATAATTTTATGGAGATCAAGCAATTCATTTGTTTATATAATCTCAAATTTGGTACTATGAAGGTTTGTTTGAAGTATGTATTTATGTTGAAAGTAAGTAATGTGTTTCTAAAGGTTGTGAATCAAGTGTGTATTTATGTTGAAAGTAAGTAATGTGTTTAATAGAGATGTTTATAATTTTATGAATAGTGGATTTGATTATATTGAAGGTGAGTAACTAATCATATAATTTTGGTAAGTTTTTTTTTAGTTTGTAGATTATTATTTTAATGGAAGGTGAAAAATAAAATGAAAAAAACTTACAAAATGATTTTGTTTAAATGATTTGTTCCATGTAGTACATTTGTAAATAACATGAAGAAAATGAGATTTTTATTTATTTTTAATAAAAGTTTGTATTTTTCCATAGAAAAAAACTCACATTTTTAGTTTTAAGAACAAAATTACATTATATGTCTTTCAGCATTCAAATACATTTTTCATAAATGAAGGAGTATAGAATTACTCTTCATCACATAACTATATAAGCCAACTTATTGAAAATACTTTTTAGGATACTACTATATAGGTCTTCTAATGTTGATAATGCTCACCATGTCTCTACAAAAAAATTGATATATAAAAGTCACTTCTACAGTGTTCCAATAAAGAGTCTCTAAAAAGTTGTTCTACACATAAACAATATATGGTATTTCCCTAACTCCATTAATAAAACTCAAAACTTCTTCAACATTTGTGCACATTTCCACAACAAACATGTTTATTAAAAAAAAAAAGGACTAGGATCATGTTTAGCAAGAAACCCATCCTAATGTTCTCATATAAACCAGGTGACTTGAGCCATCTACAAACCATCTTTTGACAGTGACTATGTCAACATATTCCTCTCTTTGTATACATGGGAGCAAGAGATTTGGTTAATGGCTTCTTTCATATTCAAAACTTCCTCATAAATAGGTCTTAAGAAAAAAGTATCCATTGCAGAAGCCTTATTTAAACAATTTATAACCACTTGTGATCCCCCCATCACTTGAATTTTATGATCACCTTCCACGAAAACCAACATAAGAACTAGCTTTAAAGCCAATGGTTGAGTACTATTATTGTAGCTCCCACCCAAACCAACATTAAATTTGAGAAAGTGTGAATCAAACAAGTACATTATTCCCTCCTACCTCACCTACTGGTGGCTCGCCTTGTGAGGCTCCATCAAAGTATGCCTAAGCTTCAAATTTGTCTATAATATCATTTTACCACAACCCTGCCAGGTTTTACACCATTTAACTATTTGAATCTTCTAAGGATGAAGAGACTCTAAGAAGCACACTATTGATGGGGAAAGGTGTAACACCTTAGTTTTGATCCCCATATTAGCAATGTGTATATGCATATATGATGAAAGGTTGAGGGCCAAATGATGTAATATGTAAATATTGTACATTAAAGGAAAATAATAAAAATACATCACTAACTACAGATGAAGAGTGACAAAAACATGGGAGGTTATGATTCCACGAGAGAGGAAAGGGGGTTTAAGGGGCTCAAAGGGGGCCAAAAGAGAAATAATGTTATTTTATTATAATCTTAAGCCACTTACCTCATATTATCCTAAGTCATATCAACCTTGGGATGAGTTGTCAAGTGAGTTACGTGGACTTCTTAGGAAAAAATGTGGTGAGTTGTTAGCATGCAAATATATTCCATGACTTTTGGTTATGCAAGGGAGAATTGCCAATCATTATTCCGAGGAGGATGTTTGAAAGGCCAAGTTTCCACACTATGATTGTAAAAGAATGCCAGGCATGGCTATTATGAAAACCATGAAGAAATTATGACCATGTGCATGAGGAATTATTGTCATTGAGAAAAAATAGTGATAGCTAAGAATTCCTAGAGTCCCCAAAAAAGAGATTTCCTAACCATTCTATTCTAGAGCCTAGGGAGGAAGTGGGAGAGCCCAAGGGACTATGTGGCAAAGAAGGGAATCTCATTCCTTGGGTTGTGTAGGCTAAAGGGGAAAGAGAGCTGGAGGGTTGGTATTGTTGTGAGAGTTATCAGACCATGATAACTAAAAAATTGTGTTGTGTGAGAGGATTAGAAACAACCGTAGGAAGAGTTTATCCTTGTGAACTCGTAGCCTTGACTCAAGGGCGGCTCTGTTGTAGAAGGATTATAGGAAATAGAGAACCTATGGTTGGGTGGAATGTCCTTCATCTACAACTAGTTGGCATCTATATTTATGGTGTTATTGTTAATTGAATGAATGATTGTGTCTACACAAGTCTACCTTATTTTGTTTGTGTGCACTAATCCATATAATGTTAGGACAACGAGGATAGAATCGTATCAAAGCTATATGATGTGGATTTTATCCTACATAAATGATTGAGTAAATTTTAAAGTGGTATTAGAGCATGGATTTAACAAGGTGGGAGAAATTTGGAATACCCTACTACCCCAACAATGTACAAGGGTCATTGGGTATGTTACAAGGTGGTATCAAAGCACAAATTTAACCAAGTGGAAGCAATTTGGAGTTACCCCACTACCCCAACAGTGTAAATGGGTGGTTGGATATGTTACAAAGTGATATAAAAGCTACTAGTTATAGAATTCGGGATATGTGGGCCAAAAACCAACATGTGTATGAAGAAAGTGGTATCATATATTTTGGTTATAGCATTGAAGCTGCATGGGCCAAAAACCAATTTTCTTATGAAGATATTGTAGGTTGCAGATCACGTGTTTGATAAAATATCCATGTGGAAAACCATGTAGAGGTTGTAATTAAGAAATTCATGGGTCTGGAGTTGCCCAGATAGTGTGAGATAGAATTTATATGATAATATGGAAGCACACATTTTATAAATTCACGGTTATAGAGTTCATCCTATGTAAAATTTGGGTAAATTTTGAAATTTGGAGAAAAATATCCAGTTATAAATGGAATATAGAGATTAATGGGCACAACAATATCAAAGTTGGTTCGTACAGAGGTTGAATTTGGCGAGGGAAGATAATTCTAATAATTTCATGGCAACATTGTGGAGGAAAATTGAGAAAAATCTTAAAACTAGTGAAAATTTTCATTTCTAGATAGGTAACATAAATATAAAATGTATTTTTACTAGTGATGTGGACCTGTATTGGTGACATGGATTGGTAGAATGACGTGGAGGAATCAATGTGTTGCAATGTGGAGTCCGGGTGTGTTGATGGAAACCATGACGTAGGGTCCACAGTGGTGGGACAACTGGGTTGGTAAAGGTGGTTTACATAGGTTATGAAAACAATATTTCACTAAGTCACAAAGCCTCCATAATTGTTGTTAAGGTGATGCATGTCCCCTAGTAATTAAGTGATTTATGGAAGCTATTGGCCATTTTAACTAGCGACATGTTATACCTCCACAATTGATCTCAACTGTTGATATGGGATCAAGTGAGGGGAAGAAGTGCACCAACAAAAGAATGTCAAATATGGGACCCCCACCCGTCACATCAACCAATATCAATGTGTCAGGTGGAGGATGCAGGGATAGGGTGGGACACCCTATCACATCCATGGCTAAGATCGTGCCAAATGGAGAAAAAGGATTGAGGGGTATGCATGGCCCACAATTAATTAATAATAATGATAAAGATAATAAATTAAAGAGGAAAGAGATAAAGGGGGACACAAATAATTGACATGGAAGGTGAGGAGGCAAGGGAGATGACATGGCCACATAAAATGTTGATAGGTGGACAATAGTGCCACATCATCTTCCAAGTGTCATCCCATGTGAGCAAGATAAAAATATTATTTAAAAAACATTTGGAGCCAAAATTTTATTTTGACCATACCATGAGAATATTAGGTCAAAATTGTTGATGATTACAGCTACGTGAGACATTCTCCAAGACACAGACTAATTGAGTCGACTTGAGAGAGAGCCCCTAATATGGGCGTGTGGTTCCTATCCGAGACAAAACTGGAATGTTGAGATGGCCTCATCCTTACAGGGAGTTGAGAAGAACTCCAAATGATTCTCCTATGTAACGCATTGAGAAAGGAGATCTGCAGAGTTGGACGTGCCTGTGGCTGAGCACAAGGTGAACACGTGAATTCCCATAGAGCTGGGTGCATCATCATGAGATAGAGATGAAGATGATGTATTAGCCTCCTCTGAGAAGAGATTTGAGATTATGAACTCTATATGACTCTCATGTGTAATGCAGTGGGAAAGAAGATCTGTTTAGTGGACGTGCTTGTGGATGAGCACAGGTGAATGTGATCCTAGTGGTTGAGCCCTAGTGAGAGTGGTTCTCATGTGTAATGCAGTGAGATAGAGATATGGACATCCCTATGGATGTGCCCCTAATGGTTGAGCACTATTGGGTGTATGAGATCCCTTGCTATATTGTTCAATAGTTAAACCTTCATGTAACCCTAATTGTAATGTAAAGGAGACAGGTTGGCCCCACCTTAATGTAATTGATAATTAATGTAAAAGATAATTAATCTGGTTATTATTAATTATATTGTGAGTTAGAGAGGAAGGCCCTATTGTGCCAATAGACACTTTTTTGACAAGTCAAGTCTAATATAAGTAAAGGTAGGTTCCCCATTGAGGATTCATATCTTTTGTGTGAGTTTGGAAATTTCAGCAAGTACATCTTCTTGGGAAAAGTGTGCACCTATCTTGGGTGCTAGTCTTCTAGGGTTTGCAAGAACCCTCTTGTGTGCTAGGTTTTCTTGGTGTTAAAGGTCTTTCTCTTGAAGAATATAGCAAAGGATTTGGTTGGGTTTTCTTCCCTTGTTGAGAATGGTTTCCCAACATACTTCGTGTGTTCTTATGCATGGTGTTTCTTCTTGTGATCTTGTTTGTTGCAACATAATTGTTTATGGTTTAAGTTAAATTCTATAAAGGAATGAACCTCGTGCTTAAAACTTTCGTATTGAAAAATCAACATGGTATCAGAGCATAGGTCTGGAAGAACCCATGCACAAGCATCTAAAAAGATAAACCGTCCTCCTTCTGCAGTTTCGTACGACCTCTAGGGTTTCTACAGAAATCCATACGACCCTCACTTAATCAGCTCTTTCAGCACTTTACAAGTGGACATTGAAGCTAAAACTTGGACCAAGTTTTACAGCCTTCCTCAGCGCATATCTAGAGACCTTCAAAGTAAAATTATGAGGATTTTTCATTTTTGGCCCTAGGGTTTCTAGGGTGCCGAGATTTTCTGCATAATATTGATCTTAGGGTTTCTGCAACTTCTTGAAGAAACGTTTCAACTCAACAAGCATTCCCGTGGCACTCTCAAAGTTGATTGTTGGAAGTCATAAACTCAACAAAATCTAAAGTTACTAGTCCAACATAATCATTAGGTTTTCTAAATCCAATTGGCGAGAGTTTGAGAAGAAATCCGAACAAATAAAGAACATAACTTTAGTAGAAGATAGGATTGATGGAGAAAACAACTCTAGCTCCTAGAAATCAAGGCTTCAAGTCACCCTTAGAGAAGATGTCCTTTTGGATGTGGTAACTAAAACTTTACCAGATACAACTACCGATGAAGAGAAGAATATAATAAAGGAAGAAGATGTCAAAGCAAGAAAAATAATCATCTACTCAGTAAGAGATCATCTCTTACATCATATTTCCAACCCGAAGATAACTTATGAAATGTATGAATCATTAAAAGAAATGTTTGAAAGTGACAACACCCTCAGAGCTCTTACCTTGAAGAGCCAACTTCAAAGTACCAAGATGATGAAAGGTGATATAGTTGCTATATTCTTTATGAAGATATTAGAGATTAAAGAACAACTAGAAGCCATTGGAGAAATCATGTCTGACATAGAACTTGTCTTATACACTCTCAACAACCTTCCAAAACATTGGGAGCCTTTTCTTCAAAGTATCAGTGGAAGATAAACTCTACCAACTTTTGATTGTCTGTGGACAGACTATACTCAAGAAGAACTTAGACTTAGAAATGGAGGAGTGGAAGATTCCCCTAATGAAAATCATGCTCTTTCACTTCATACAAAAAACAAAGGAAGATTTAAAAGAAACTTCAGAAAAACATTCAGAGATGAGAAGTCTTCATCAATCTCAGTTCATAATAAGAGAAGAGATGTTTTAGAAATCCAGTGCTTCAAATGTGATAAATATGGGCACTATGCAAGAAATTGTCCAACCATGAAGAAGGAAATACAATATGCTTCTACCACTGACATTGATCCAGATCCACCTCAAAATAATGAAGATAAGAGAGAGGAGAAGTAATTCCTCTAAAACAAACTCAGAACTAAACATGACTACAAACCCAGGTAATTCATTTGATCTCTAATTTTATAGTTGATTGCATTCTTAATAAATGAAGGGTATTATCCCCAATATGGGATCCCTCAAGAGTCTTGAACCATTATCCCTGGTATGGGAATCCAAACCTTATTTGATTGATTATTATGCTGGTCAAAAATACATAAAAGATATAACAAGAAATAAAAGAAGATTCCCTTCCTTCAGACTTCAGAGAGAGTTACTTGACTCAGAGGGAGTAAAAACTAAATAAAAAGAAGAAAGAGATAATACATTCAGCAGTTCAGAGGAAGACATAAAATATTCCAGCAAATTCAACTACTCCAGTTGATATGACTAGAGATATTACAATAGGGAATAAAAGGAACTCCTAGGGTCAACAAAAATTTGCTAGAAGGCAAACAAACATGCAAGTCCCTCAAGGGACTCCTTGAAAAAGAAAAAGAGTTTTTCAAAGATATCCTTAAGTCATGAGCCACTTCATTGATTCTAAACTTCCTTATCTTGAAGAAGAAACAAGAGAACATGTATGGAAAGATTCCATAACAGAAGAATACCAATATATCTTAAAGAATGATGTATAAGATATTGTTCATAGGCCAGAAGGGAAGTCTGTGGTGACTTCCAAGTGGATCTATAAGATCAAGCATGCAACTAATGGAAGTGTCAAGAAATAAAAAGCAATATCTATAGCCAGAGGATTCTCACAAACAAAGGGAGTTGTCTATGATGATCCACTTGATCCAGTACGCTCGATACACTTCCATTTGTACTACCATCCATGAGTTGGAAACTATATCAGATGGGTGATTTTTTGATGAGTTTGGGTTTCAGCAAGAGTGTTGTTGATCCAAACCTATATTATTACAGTGTTGGTGACCAGAGCCTGATTTTGATGACTTATTCAGAAAGCCTTGTTGTTGGATACAAGTAAGACTTGACTTTTGATTTCAAGATGAAGGATTTGAGTATGATGCACTACTTCTTGGAAGTATGACAAAGAACCAATGAGATTTTCCTGAGTCAAGGAAAATATACAATGGGAATATTAAAGAAGTTCAATATGACACAATGCAAAACCACCGTGATGGATTTGAAGAAATGAATGATGATGATTCAGACGAGATTGATCCACAAATGATTGGATCATTGATGTATCTAGTTAACACCATACCTGATTTATGCTATGCAGTGAATATTCTTAGTCAATCCATGAGCCAGCCGAGACAAAGTCACTCAATAACAGTAAAGCATGTATTGAGATATACACGAGGCATAGTTAGATATGGCATGAGATATACCTCCAAGTGTGAAATTGAGTTTGCAGGGATATGCCTATATAGATTGAGAAGAGAGTACAGTGGACAAGAAGAGCACATACAGTTGCTGTTTTACCGTGAAGTTTTCCATGGTTTATTGATGCAATAGGAAACAAAAATATGTGGCCTTGAGTACCGTAGAAGCAGAGTATATAGCAACGAGTGTGCGAAGCAATGTGGATTCACAAGCTTCTAAAATATTTAGTTGATCATGAGATGGATTCTATGATGATAACCAAAAATATTTGTAAATCTCTTTGAAAACCTAGTGTTTCATGATAGATCGAAACATGTTGAGATAAAATATCATTATATCAGAGACATGATGCAGAGGAAAATAGTACACATGCAGTACCTTCCTACACATGAGAAGATTGCAGACATCTTCACCAAATTATATTGGTGAAGGATATCTCCCTAGTTGAGAGGGAGTGCTGATGACTACAACCAAGATAAGTTCAAAGTACATCAATGTGAGACTTGGCATGATGAATAATGCCTCCCTAGCTAAGAAGGAGTGTTGATGATTACAACTACGTGAGACATTCTCCAGGAAACAAAATGATTGAGTCGACCCAGGAGAGAGCCCCTGAGATGGGTGTGTGGTTCCTTATAGAGAGTTGAGAATAAATTCAGACGATTCTCCTATGTAACTTAGTGAGAAAGGCGATCTCCAGAGTTGAACGTGCCTGTGGTTGAGCACAAGGTGAACGTGTTAATTCCCATAAATCTAGGTGCATCGTCATGAGACATAGATGAATATGATGTATTAGCCTCCTGTCAGTAGAGAGTTGAGATGATGAAATCCATATGAATCTCATGTGTAATGCAGTGGGAAAGAAGATCTATTTAGTGGGCAAGAACATGTGAACATGATCCTAGTGGATGAGTACTAGTGAGAGTGGTTCTCTTTTGTAGTGCAGTGAGATAGAGATATGGAAATCCCTATGGATGTGACCCTAATGGCTTAACACTAGAGTGTGTATGAGATCCCTTGTTATATTGTTCAAGAGTCATACATGCTTGTAACCCTAATTGTAATGTAAAGGATACAGGTCGACCTCACCTTAATGTAATTGATAATTAATGTAAAAGATAATTAATTTGGTTATTATTAATTATATTGTGAGTTAGAGAGGTCGACCTTATTGTGCCAATAGACACTTATGTTGACAGGTAAAGTCTAATATAAGTAAAGGCATATTCCCCATTGAGGAATCATATCTTTTGTGTGAGTTTGGAAATTTCACCAAGTACATCTTCTTGGGAAAAGTGTGCACCTCTCTTGAGCACTAGTCTTCTAGGGTTTGCAAGAACCTTCTTGTGTGCTAGGTTTTCTTAGTGGTAAAGGTCTTTCTCTTGAAGAATATAGCAAAGGATTTGGCTGGGTTTTCTTCCCTTGTTGAGAAGGGTTTCCTAGGATACTTCTTGTGTTCTTTTGCATGGTGCTTCTTCTTGTGATGTTGGTTGCTGCAACATAATTGTTTATGGTTTAAGTTAAATGCTAAAAAGGAATGAAGTTCATGCTTAAACCTTTCTTATTGAAAAATAAAAAAAAACTAGGTGAAATTTTAGGGGTAGGTATATAGTAATGAGAACCATAAAAGTGCCAATAAGGGTCATTGGCTAATTCCACTCTAGATTTCCATAAAATGGAAATGAGTGGTTTTTAATGAACATGGTGGTAATCATTGATAGAGGCCATGTTACTAGTGAAATTTGAACATTGAGTAATGGAAGCAAACATGACGAAACCCAATAGAGCATTTAGCCATATTCCAAAGGGTTTGGAGTGGAGATGAAAGAACATACCAAAATCCACTATTCCAAGAGACTTTTTGGTGATTTTTGGAATCTTTAGTTGTGGAAAAGGGACTCAAGATCATCATTTTATAAATTACTTGACATTTGATGTCCTCAATAATCTAGACAACTTTGTATTAATTTTTTTTCTATTTTTTCCCTGTTTGAGAGAGAATCATTTTTGGCTAAAAATTCCAAGTCCGAAGAAAGTGCAAAAATGACAAAGTTGAAAATTCTAGATTGTTGTAGAAATTGACTAGAGTGTTATATTACCAATATGAAAGTTGTTGTGTACTCACAATAATGAGTATTATTTTCACCCAATACAAAAAAAATCTTGGTTATTGACATATTTTCTTCTACAAGTGGCAAAAGTTGGTCTCCAAGCTTGATTGTACTAGTGAGAAAAGTGCAAAAAATGTGCAAAATTGGTGATTTGCGAGAGCTATAACTTTTAGTTCTAAGATTTTATTGGAGGGTGAGTATAGTCATTGGAAAGATAATTATGAGGGGAATATGTATGGAGGATTAGATTTTGGATAAGTGCTTTGTAGTTCTTTGGAAATTGTGAAGAAGGATATATAGCTTATTGACAAAAGTTTGACAATGTGTATTATTTCTAGAATTTGAAAGAAATGCTACAAATATGGAAATGAGGCATATCTAACAATTATATTTGTATTCACACCTCTTTTAGAATAAGTGCTACAACAAAGACAAGTACAAATCGTAATTGAAGAGAAACATTAAGGAAGAGGAGACATGGAAGATGAACAATGACCTTATTGTCATGAATAAGAAGTTGAGGTTTGAATTTTAGTATGGGAAATGAAGATAAATATTCTGCAACATCCCCTAGTTTAACTGAGGAAAATTACGTGCGGAAATCACATAAAAATGGAATTTTTCTACAAACAAATTCATGTAGCTTACTAGCTACTTAATCATACATATTTAACCATTATCTAATGCATCTACAACATGTTGAAATAACAAATTAATGAAACTAATAACTCATTACAACAACATATAACTCAATCACATACACATAGTTCATGAACAACAATTAAAACTCATAATGCAACACAAAAACAAGATAAAACACTTATATTTTAAAATAGTTGTGAAACCAACTGCTTAGGATGGATGTTCCACCCAACCATAGACTTATTGTTCCAGATTTCAATAGAAAGTCACCCCCAATATGGGGATAGAAATCCATAAAAGAGGGTGGTCTCTCATTGTCCACTCACAACCCAGACAATTCTACAACCCACTGGTATTTTCCTACAATTATCCTGATTTTCCACCAACTCTCTTCCTCTCAACCTGCCCAACCCAAGGAATATATCCCTTCACTTCTCTTATTCCATTGGAAATTCCATTTTTTTACCAGGGTCTCTCTAGCACAGGTAACTAGGAATCTCACTACTTGGAAAATCAAGGGAGTTCATTGCTAGGAAAACTTCTAGGAAAGCAACAACAATCACTTGTTGTTACAGTGATAATCACACAGGAGTTCACTCGTCATGCCTAACAACTTGGATCTTTAGTATTCTAATCCAAATATTCTCTAGAATTTGTCCTCCATGGTTTATCTAGCTCCAATGCTCTTCTTTCATATTTTCTACTTATTGTTCATGAAAAACATGGTTGTCCAAAAACTATCCTATTGGCCATACAAATTTCTTCTCCTTTGACTTGCTTGATTGACTTACACTCTTCCCAAAATTGATTGTACTCAGTCCCATGCTCCCAATAACTATGGGATATGACTTCTCACACCCACCCTCTTACATGAACTCAATGATTGGGCTCTTCCACACTCAAATAGAAAATAGAAGTTTAATACATAATCATAATAAAATTCATAAATGTGGGTTTGGATTAATAGTTATGAATAATTTCTCCCTTAGAATCTTAGACACTCCTAGACATTCCCCTCTCTTATGGATTGATCAAACCCCATCTCTATCCATATCTCCCAACAACTAGAATCACATTTTATTTATTAAAATTCAAAAATACAATTTGCATATACATTGCTTGGCCACATCCATACATTATGTCCACATTAAACATTAATTAAATTGGGGATTATAGCGGGGAAATTACATTCCCCCTCCCCTACAATTGTGCACCGTCCTTGGTGCACAACACTATGTCAATACACATGTACAAATTTACATTTTAAAAATTAGAAAAATAAGAATTATGCAATTTTAATAATCTAGCAAAAGTTCCAACCATAATCGCACATTCCTCTCAACCTTCTAACCTAAGGAATGTACCCCCTTCAATTCTCTCAATGATCCGGATTATTTTCGGCACGAAATGAGAGCGGAGATATAATAAAGAAATGTACAGAGATATTGCAGATATTCAATAATATAACATAAATGTATCAGAGATGCAACCATAAACACAGATATACAGTAATACGCAATTTCTATTAATCAGAGAAATGTACAGAGACTGTAAAAATACAGAGTGAAAGACTCGCTAGAATGGTGGCAGCTTATCTCTGAGAAGAGATGTGACGGCTACTCACATTCGCAAGAAGATGATTACAATGAGGCTCTGAAGGCTCTTTTACAATAAACGGGAATGCCAAAAGTCCTAAACATCCAAAAACCTAACCCTAGGAGATGAAGTGCCAAAAGTCATGTGGGCCCCGTTTGGGTAAGTGGGTACATCAACTTCCCGGGGTCGTAACTTTTGCATATGATCTCCGTTTTAGGCGTGTGATAGCTCGTTGGAAAGGTATCGTCGAGGAAATTCATTTTGGGGGCTCAATCATGCCTTCAGCTATCATTGAGAACCTCTATCTCGAAAAACCTTCATTTGGGCCCTCAAAATGGCCTCGGAAGTTAAAACCTGCTAAAAATAGTAAATTGCCAAAATTGCCAGAAAGTCGTTTTGAGCCATTTGGAAAAGGTGGGTGGCCACCGATATCCACCTGGATCACTCAATCCATCAGGATGTTCCATTCTTTTATATGGGACCCAATGTAGGTTGTCTAGGACTTTGGGACATGGTTCCATAACTCTAGCTGCTCCAAATGGAGTCTTGCATTCTTATATTTTGTTTTCTTCAAAATTGACAAAACTTTGTCGGTATTCCTCTTGCATAGTTTCTTCGTGCCCCCATATTGCATTTTTAGGACCATAGTAGGTCCACTAAACCTTTACTAGCCCTATGAATTTCTTCCTAAGCACTTTTACCTTCTAGTCCATGATGCGTACTGGTTCCACCCGGAAACCCCTTCATGTTCCACTTGGATCATAGTCCAATCAATTAGGTGGTTTAGGTCAAGAACAAATTTCTTTAATAAAGAAACATGAAATATATTATGCACTCTCATGGATGTTGGCAATGATATCATGTATGCAACTGACCCTATCTTCTCATATATTTCAAAAGGTCCACAATATCTTGCTGCCAACTTTGGGAAGCTACCCAATCTTAGTGAACTTCTCTTTGCTTTCAATTTTAAAAATACATGTTTTCCCACTTTAAAATCTATGAAAACTTTGTTCTTGTCTACATAAATTTTTCTCCTATCCTGGGAAGCCTTTAAATTATGCTTGATCTTTTTAATCTGCTCTTCCATTTCCTTCAAAAAATTTGGCCCAATGATCACTCTGTCTGTTGGGTTTTCCCAACTCATTGGTATGTTACACTTCCTACCATACAATGCTTCAGATGGGCTCATTTTTAATGAGGCTTGATACCCATTATTGTAATAAAAATACGCTAAGTGGATATAATATTCTAGCTTTGATGGTTGGTCCATCACATACATTCTGAGCATGTCCTAAATTATTTTGTTTGTCCTCTATGTTTTCACATCTGACTCTAGTGATATGTTGTACTAAGATTTAGATTTGTCCCAAATCCTTTGAACAAACCATTCCAAAAATTGGATGTAAAATTGGGATCTACGTCTGAAACTATTTCCTTGGGCACTCCATGCAACATGACAACTTCTTTCATGTAGATTTCTGCAATATTTTTGCCTTGTGTGTAGTCTTTATTGCAATAAAATGTGCGACCTTAGTTAATTTTTCCACCAATGCCATGATGGAATCATGTTGCTTCATTGTCCCGGGAAGCTTTGTAATAAAATCCACTGTGACTGCCTCTCACTTCCATTCTAGAATGGGCAATGGTTGTAACAAATCTGTTGGATGTTTATGTTTGGGTTTACCTTCTGGCACTCTACACATATTTCTATGTAATTAACAACTTCATTCTTCATTTCAAGCCAAAAGTATTGGCTCCTCACAACTGCAATTGACTTTTGATATCCTGGGTGCCCAACATATGGCACATTGTGAAATTCCCTTGTCACTGTATTTTTCATCTCACTAGAATTTGACACTGCCTATGTACATGAGAATTCCTTCTTCTGATAACTCATAATATTTAAATTCCCTTGTTGTAATGTTTCTTTTATTTCAAAGAGTGTTGATTTGAATTTGCTACTGCAATTTTTTTATCTTTTAGATCAGTCTTGTACATGCTAATGGAAACAATATGCATCTCATGCACTCTTCTACTAAGTGCATCAATCACTTGATTCTCTTTTCCTTTGATGTGCTTAATATCAAAGTCATATTCACTAAGGAATTCCAACCATTTAGTTTTTCTGGCATTTAATGTGGGTAGTCCAACTAAATGTTTCAAGCCATAGTGGTCTGTACTTCGCTCAAATATTCTTCCCATGAGGTAATGTCTCCACATTTTTAATGCGTGAACAATGGCTTCTAATTCCAAGTCATGGGTAGTGTAATTACTCTTATGCTCTTTTAATTTTTTGGACTCATAGCATGCTACATGATTCTTTTGTGTGAGGACTCCACCAAGCCCTTCCTTGCATGCATCCATGCACACAACACAGTCTTCATTATCATTTGTAATATTCAATATTGGTGCACTTGTCAAAATGTCTTTCAGTTGTTGAAAGCTTTCTTCACATTTGGGAGTCAATTCAAATTTCACTCTCTGATTTTGCAAAGAAGTGATGGCGTTTGAAATCTTTGAGAATCATTTTATGAATATTTGGTAATAACCGAAAAGACACATGAATGATATGACCTCTGTAACATTTATTGGAACTGGATATCCTCTAATGGACTCTATATTCTCAGGATCAATGTAACACCCTGTTTCCCCCAGTCTGTAAAAATAATTATGCTGGCCAAGAACTGTGGCAAACTCAAAGATGTGAATGTGTGATTTTGAATGGACCTTAGTATACAAGGTCAACGAATGTAAATTGATAT
>SNQJ01S0139703.1:0-10750 GCA_010110895.2 Picea sitchensis | reverse complement strand
GCTAGAAAAGAGACCATGATGGCTGAAGAAAGGTGGTGGAAGGCACCTGGAATGATGGCGTTAACTTCCACCGAAACCAATACCGTATTTGGTCTTCACTGGACCAGAGAACCAAGAGTGGCTCGCTGGCCCCAAAATGAATTACTCACCAGGATGGTAGGTGAAGAGGCTCCTCATGAGTTAATGAGGGATGGGGGTGAACCGCCCATCCGTGGAGGCCTCAAACCTAACCACCGTGGGGGAATTCGTGCCACACGCAACCTCACCAGGAGAGAAAAGGCAGGTAAAAGGTTTGGGAGGGGGACGCGAGGGAGGGATCGCAGGAGAAAAAGATCGGAAGAAATATGGAACAAATTACAGAGTGAGTGATAGCAGAGAAGGAGGAGAGTAACCTTCATTCTCAGTCACTGAAGAACAAAGACAGAGAGTCTCAAGCATCGTGTTCTAGCTCGGGGGTGGCTAGTGGTAAATCCATTCGGAGTCGTTGAGCATACGGTTGGGTGGAAACAAACACCCCTCTCAGCAGTTGCATCACCTGGTGTTTTTCTGATAAGTGTTATATCTTGTATCTTGAATTTAAATGTCTTGAAATGTATGCTCATGGTTTGAACACTTATAAATAGTTCTGTGTAGAAATGTCTGCATGGTATTTTGATCGAAATGATGGTTGTATGCTTTTGTTGGGAAGACCACGTATGGCTTATGTTTATATATATATGTATATATATATACTGAACTAATATAGAATTTCAAGTCTGTTCTCGGGAAATTTATTTCCCTTATTTTATCTCAAGTAATGCCTTGGGTAGATCTTCCCACAGGGTCACCCTTTTTAAGTTTACTTAAGAATCTGCCGAAGGATTTGATGACATAAGTCTGAAAAACCCTGCACGAGAGAGAATGGTATTCCTAGACTTTGATATTTTGGAGTTTCGACACCCGGGGTATCTAAGTGTGAGTCCTCTTGTACTCGCGAGTCTCGAAACCCCAACCCACGAAATCCCGAAATGATAGCGTGGGGATGAATTAAGGAACTTTCGGTGGTTCGACTCCTAGGATACCCTTCCTCTTGCTAAATTCACCAATGAGATTCTTTCGGAGGATCTAAGGCCTGTTACGACCGTTAAATTGAATGAAGGAGCGCAGGCGTTAATGCCTCGACCCCTTTTTACTTTCGTAAGTAGCGAAGAAATCGGGACCGTCGATTTCAAGACCCATGGGGATACCTGGACCGTCCAGCTATAGAATACACGTGGCGACCGGTAAGTGTTTCGTCTTTTCAGCACCCAGGAGATCAAAGGGTAAGAACCCTTGACCTCACGACTCCCCAAATCTCGATATGCGAAATCCCGAAATAACAACGTATGGCTAAATCTCGATATTTCAGTATTTCAGCATTTAGAATATCCTAAGGGTGAGCTCCCTTGTATCTGCAAGTCCCGAAACCCTGATTCAAGAAAACCCGAAATGACAGTGTGTGGAGGGGTTAGGACCTTTCGGTGATTCGACACGCGGGGTACCTAAGTGCAATCTTCCTTGTACTCGCCAGTCCTGAAATCCTGATGGGTGTAATCCCGAAAGGATGATATGCAGACATGTTACGATATTTCGGCATTTCGAAAATCGGAATACTCAAGGGTGTATTCCCTTGTACTCGCCAGTCCCGAAATCCCGATGGGTGTAATCCTGAAAAGGTATAGCGTGGGTAAGCCTTGGTGTTTCGGTGTTTCGGCAACTGGGAAACCCAAGGGTCAGTCTTCTTGCACTTGCAAGTCCTGAAAGCCTGACTTGCGAAATCCCGAAATAGTATAGTGTATTTCAGAGTTCGATGTTTCGAAGTTTCAGCTCTCGGGTAACCTAGGTGCGAGACCTCATGATTCTCACATGTCACGAAATCCCGATGGAAAAAACCCTGAAATGATAGTAGCGCAGATGAGATACGATGGTTCGGTGTTTCGACATACGGGATACCTAAGGGTAAGATCCTCTTGTCATCGCATATCACAAAATCCCGAAGTATGAAACCCCGAAATGAGTCTAGCATGACTAAAATTTAATGTTTCGGTGTTTCGGCACCCGGGATATCTGGAGGCCAGTCTCTTGTCATCACGACTCTTGAAATACTGACTTGCGGCATCCCGAAATGATAGAGCGTGGATAGGTTATGATGTTTCAGAGTTTTGGCTTCTGGGAGATCCGAATGCGAAATCCTCCTATCCTCGCATATCATGAAATCCTAATAGTCGAAGTCCCGAAATGGACTAGCACACTTGGTTTTGGTGTTTCGGTACCCAGGATCTCCAAAGGTCAGTTTTCCTCATGTTTGCTAGACACGAAATTCTGATGGATGGAACCCCGAAATGAACAAGGGAGAACATGCATCCCGATTTTTACGAATCGTGAAAGCCGGGAGCACCTCTCTGGTAAGACTTGTGGTCATAGTTGTCGATCATATGAGTATGGATAAGGGATGGCAGGGTCTGTATCAGGTCCCGTAGGGATTCATGGAATTATGTTCATCGGAGAAAAGATGAAAAAGGCCGAACAATTTCGAATTCCGTAGTGGGTGTGTTACAATCAACTGTTATCCCATCTGTTGAAATAATATGCCCCAAGTAGTGAATCTTCTTTTGATAAAATATGCACTTACTTATTTTGGCATACGATTTATGCTCTTCTAAAACTCTTAATACCATTCTTAAGTGTTTCTCATGTTTCTCATGTTTCATCTATGAAAACAATTGTAAATTTTTTCTAGGAACATGAAAAATGTTGGTGCATTTGATATCCCAAATGGCACTACTGTGAATTCATTATGCCCATATCTTGTTCTGAATGTTGTCTTGCTGATATTTTCTTCCTTTATCTTCACTTGGTGATAATCTGATCTCAATTCAATCTTGGAAAAACTTATTGCACCTTTCAGCTGACCAAACCAATCATCAATCATTGGCAAGGGATGTTTGTTCTTTATGGTGACCTTATTCAGTTGTCTGAAATCAATGCACAACTTTAAGTTTCCATCCTTCTTCTTCACCAAAATAACTGGGGCACCCCAAGGAGACATACTTGGACATATATACCCCTTCATTAACAATTCTTCAAGTTGCATCTGCAACTCTTTTAATTGTGGTGTGCCCATTCTCTAAGGTGTCTTGGACACTGGGGAAACTCCTGGCACCAAATTGATAGAGAAATCATTGTCGCTCTTTGGTGATAGTCCTAGGATTTTCCCCAAAACATCTTCAAAATCCCTCAGGACCGGATGGTCTTCAATGCTTGCTACTTTATCTCTAGCTTCCTCTTCCATATGGGATGCAAAAATATGACATCCCTTCCTGAAACTCTTTTTCATTGCACAAATGAAATTTCTCTAACAACTACAACTCTCTGAATGTTTTGAACCTTTCGGCCTTGATTCCCTTCTTCATTAAGATATGTAATTGTCTTGTTGTAATAGTCTAGGACAACATGGCATTTCCAACCAATCCATGGAAATTAGACAATCATATGAACCCAATGGTATGATGTTCACATCTACCTTTTTGTTGAGTCCATTCATGTCTATTAGACAATCTTCATCCAACTCATTGATTTTCCTCCTAGGCCCCATGGTTAACTAAACTAACTAATATTTCTTATGTTTACTCCTTTGCAAGTGAAATATTTCAACAATGTTAGAATTTATGTAACTATGGCTAGCTCGAGAATCAATTAAATTTCCTATGGGTTGGTCATCAATCTTACCTTCCACTTAAATCATGGGGGATTGATATTTTTCTTTATTGTTGTCCAAGGATGCATAAATCCTTCGCATGTTTACTCTCGTGTATTTCATTTTTCCATCCTCTTGAACGTTGTGGACAATCCTCATTATTTCTCCTTTGTGAGGGAAATCCCTATATAAGTTATTTCCCTCACATCCCCAACATTGTACAGACTACTTCCTTGGCCTTTTCCAAAATGAATCTGTCATCCTAGACTCATTTTGGGTTGAAAATCCCTATTGATTTGCTTGTGAATTGTTCTTGAAAAAGGGTGTCTTAAAACATTTCTTCCTTTGATCCCTTTTAGCCTTAATCTCATCATTCCAAGCTTTTTGGAAAACTGGCCTTCCTCTTCTATACTCACAAAGATACTTTTCTCTCTGTATGGCCTCCTCCAAAGTCCTAGGGATATCATATCGTATATTTTCACTCTACAAAGCGGGTACCCCACTCATAAATATTTGTATTTTGACTTTATCACCCTTTATGAATCCCACATACTTCAACAACCCAAATAATCCCTTCTCATATTCATCCATTGTCATGCTTCCCAACTTGAGTTCAATAAAGAAATATTTTGTCTTTCTTTCGTAATAATCCTCAGAAAAATATTTCTCCTGGAAAGATCCTTTAAATTTCCTCCATGAGACCTTCTTATCATCAAGGTGCTTGGCTTGCTTAAGTTGATCCCACTACATGGATGTCTTTCCCTGTAGGTGGTAGGTTGCAATCCTGGTTTCTACCCTTGAAGGGTAATCATGTAGCTGGACATATTTCTTTATTTCACCATTAAAATTTTGTGGCTTGATTTTCCTAATTTCACCTTGAAATATGTCTAACTCATGCCTTCTACTCTTCCTCTTGACATGAGACATGCTTTGGCTTCTCTTTGGACCTGAACTTGCATGAGATCTCCTAGTGGATTTCTCTGGGAATGATGGTTCTTACTCATACTCCTTGAATTCTTTTCTTTCCCATGATCATCCCTTTTACTAAGGGATCTGGATGATGTCACTTGTCTAACACTAGTTGCTTGCTTTGTTCCAGAGTATTTATTGTCTTGTCTCTACAACATACTTAGACTCTGTGGTATCTCTTCTCGAGATTTCATAATCTTCTCATTATTTTCCTTATAGATTTACACTTCTCTTTGCAAGCTTCTCATAGTTACACGATCCTGTCTGCCTCTTCTTCCATTAGACTCTATCTCAACATTTCCCATGTTAACATGCAGACCTACTACCTCATCTTCATGGTTATAATATCCATGAGAATATTCCATAAATTGAGTCCTCATATAAGAACCAAAGTTGTTTTCATGTACCTCTAATTCTATAAGAAATGTGCATGCAATAATTATTGTTAGCACATGCATACTATAAAACATTTCATTAAATAGATTATAGGTTATTCTTCATCTCAATTTATGAAGGACACAATGCACTAAGTCAAAATATGATTACTTATACACATTCCTCTTTGAAGCAACTCTCCAATCATTGTACTCATGCCTCGTTTTGATTTCTGAGCAAAAAGTTGCAACATTCACAAGTTTCAATTTCCACTCATTGCTCTATTTTTACTACTGCATAAATTATTTTATTAATTTGTGAGAAAATATGAGCTCTAGTGACTATTCATTTTCCCAAATCTGATCTCTGAGCCAAAAGTTATGGCATGTGGAAGTTTTGATTGTTTTCTCATTTTTAATCTTGTATGCTACAAGTGTTTCCCTTATCTTCTAGCACATATTTGTGTACCCAGATTCAAAATATGACTCCATGGATGTCTTATATGGTCCATGATATTTTCATAAACTACTCCTTTGCTCTCAAATGGACTTTTGAGCAAGAAGGTATTCCCCCTGGAAGTAAATTGGTGCAAAAATTATACCCTTAACTATTTTAGTTGTAACTTTCTCATATGAGTTTTGTTTTTTATTTGGGATAGTTCGTTGGAAATTTCTCACTGAGCTCTTTCTTTTAAGTTGAAGATACTATATGCATCAAAGGTACACATAATTATCATGTTTTTAACTTCCTTAAAATGTTTTTAGGGCATCAAAATGTCCCTGCAAGTTGAAGACCTTCGAAAACTGAAAAAAAAAATCATAGAAAATTGATTGTTTTGTTGTTATAACAATCTTTTAATTTGCATCATCCATCTCAAAATCGAGAGTAATCTTGATCATTTATTTTTTTAAAAATTTCCACACATGTAAATCAATCTCCGTTGTCGATCTCCCAATTCAAAGCAATCTATAACATTGACCCGAGCTCCATCAGTGATCGATGATCGACGATTTCCTTTAGGTGCCTGAAGCACCCTGCCAATTTCATCGACCCGACCATTGACCATTGGCCCTTCTCATTGGCATACAAAATCACTTCGTCAATTCCGTCGACACGACCATCAACTATCGACCCTTTATATTGGCATACAAAACCGGTTCACCAATTTTGTTGACTCGACCATCGACTAGTATCCCTTCTTGTTAGCATACAAAATCATTTCGCCAATTCTATCAACACAACCATCATCCATTAGCCTTTTCTTGGTTGCGTGGAAAGTAGTATGACGTTTCAACTAGGATGATGTGGCATGACACATGGATTCTTACATAACTTGACACGTGGATGTTGACATGGCATGACACATCATTACCCTCTTTCACTTCATTGGTGGTCGACAACTTTCTTGGATGAACCAAATTTCCAAAAATGAATCCAGACTGTCGATCTGATTCACCTTCCAAACTGTTTAAAAAACATTTAAGCCATTGATCAATTTCACCTTCCAAACTGTTGAAAATGAATCCAGACCATTGATCTGCTTCACTTTCCAAATTGTAAAAAATGAATCCAGAACGTTGATCTGCTTCACCTTCCAAATTGTTGAAAACAAATCCATATCATAGATTTGCTTCACTTTCCAGAAAACCGAAAATGAATCCAATCCGTCAACCTACTTCACTTTCCAAACTATCGAAAACAAATCCAAACCATCAATCTTCTTCACTTTCCAAACTGCTGAAAATTAATCTAGACCGTCGATCTTCTTCACTTTCCAAATTGCTGGAAACGAATCCAGACCGTCGATCTACTTCACCTTCCAAATTGTCGAAAAAGAAATTTGTTTTGGGTCGATCTACCATGAACTTGTGCCATTTATCTCGAAATCAAATTCAATCTGGGCTATCGATCCATCAAACTTTGTCCAATTCTTTAGCAACCATTAACAAATAAATTTCAACATTCCAAGTCCAATTTTAACACTGCAATTGGTAGATTAACATCCTTGATCATCTCTAAGAGGGTTCTGAGGCAAATTTCAAACCGAATCATTTATAAATTTGGGGATTTCACTCCAGAATTCATCATTTTCTCCAATCTGTCACAGATCCAAAATCTATAACTATGATTTTTTCCAAATTCGCAGTGCTCATGGACCATACGAGGCTGGTGTTTGAACCAGAAGCTCTGATACCAATCAGTAATTTCCCTCAGCTTAAATGAGGAACATTACCTATGGAGATCACATAAAAATGAATTTTTTCTGCTAACAATTTCTTGTAGCTTACTAGCTACTTAATCGTACAGTTTTAACCATTATCTAATGCATCTACAACATGATCAAATAACATATGAATTCAACTAATATATAGTTATAAAAACATATAAATCATTATCATACATAGAGTTCATGCACAACAATCAAAACTCATAATGCAACACATAAATAAGATAAAAAACTTATCTTTTAAAATAGTTGTGCAACTAGCTACTTGGGATGGACGTTCTACCCAACCATAGACTCAATGTTCCAAATATCAATAAAAGGTCACCCATGAGATGGGGCTATCAATCCACACAATAGGGTGGTATCTCACTATCCACCCACAACCCACTGGTATTCTCCTACAACTATCCCGATTTTCCACCAACTCTCTTCCTCTCGTCCTGCCCAACCCAAGGAATGTACCCTTTCACTTCTCTCACTCCATTGGGAATCCCATTCATTTATCAGGGTCTCTCTAGCACAAGTAACTAGGAATATCACTACTGGGAAAATCAAGGGAGCTCACTGCTAGAAAAACTTCCAGGAAAATAACAACAATCACTTGTTGTTACAGTGCAACTCACACATGAGTTCACTCTTCAGGCCTAGAAACTTGGATATTCAATCTTCTGCTCCAAATACGCTACAAAATTATCCCTCCATTGTTTCTCCAGCTCCAATTCTCTTATTTCATGTTCTCTACTTTCTTTTCATGCAGAACATGACTTTCCAAAAGCTGCCCTCTTGGCCATACAAATTTCCTCTCCTTTGGCTTGCTTGCTTGACTTACACTCTTCCTAAAATTGATTGTACACAATCCCATCCTCCCAATAAATACAAGATGTGACTACTCACACCTACCCTATTACATGAATTTAATGATTGGACTCTTCCACTGATTCGTAATTGAGGGATAGAGAGTCCACATAATTCATTAACACAGATACTCAGTGTGGAATTTAAACTATTCTATCTTTGTAATTTGAATTCATTGTGAACTACAACACAAGTGTAAAATTTGCTTATTCTCTACAACCTCTCTATGCATTGGCATTGTATTCAATTTTAAAAACCACAACATGCGTTTGAAATCATTTGCAAGGTAAGAATTCATAGGTTAAAAGAGTCTGCATGTAGATATGGTTAGTGGCTAGCCGACTGAACAAACAATAAATAATTAAAAAAAAAAGGTGCACTAAATCACCAATACGATCCCAATCATAAGTATTATGGGGTGTTTCAATTCTACAAGAAATTTTTTATAGTGTGCACAAATAAAAATGGATCCAATGAAAGTATCTTAGAGTTGTGGTGGTAATACTCGACAACATAACTAAACTAACAAAATCCACAACTAGCCTCCAGAGGGCCAATTACACATAAGAAACCAGAATAGAGGAAAATAGAACCAATGGAAATTTATTATTCTTGAATAATTCATTGTAAGTGAGTGAGTTGTGCATGCTCAAAATCTCATGCATTGTTACTCACTAGAAGACCATATTTGTAAAAAACCATGATGCATAGATACCTTCACTCAACATGGAGAGGGTCTTTAGCTCCTTCATCCACCTAACTTCAAGCAAGTTGCACTAGCTCTTATCTCTGTTACTGGCCTTCCAAAATTCTCCTCTCCTCTTCACTACATCCCTCATTGTTTTTAATGGGATGTCTTTGGAAGGCCAATAGTCATAGTTGTTTGTTTCACCTTCCCATTTTTCTAGAAGACAAAATAAAATGAAAAAAAAAAAAAAAACATGTTTATTTACAACATTTAGAATCATTTGCCAAGATCTAATTTATATCACACCTCCCCATTTGAAGGCTTTTGGTCCCCAAAATATGGACCATTAAGGAGACAAAAGAAAAAGGCCTCTATTTACCTCTGCATATCCACCATTCCATTGTTGATGAAGGTGTCTTGTTTCATGTTTGTCTACCCTTGTTTCGTTGCTAGAGGAGTCATGCTCTATGTGTGTGTGTGTGTGTGTGTGTGTGTGTGTGTGTGTGTGATTTCATGAGGTATGCCTTGCCACCCTTGATGAAGAAGTACTTGTTTTATCTCCTATAGAAGGTAGCATCCCTATCCCATGAGTAGGGGATACCTAACATCACTCTACATGCATCCAATGGTGCAACTTTACATTCCACCTCATCAACATAGATGGCACTAATGGAAAACTTGATTTTACATATTCGAGTGATTATCATAATAGTTTTCCCTTGCAACCATACTAGTGAACTTGGTTACACTAGATAATAGGTTTCTAGACCAAGCTTATCAACTAATGTTTCAGAAACAATATTACATTGGGAACCACTGTCAAACAAGGTATTTACCTTCTGGTTCTTCATTTTAATTTTGATTCTGAATAACACATGTTTATCTCCACTTACATTTGGCTACTGCAATGTAGTGCAAACTATGACTTCGTCGAGATCAAAGATGCTTTCTATTGCTTCTTCTTTTGTCTCAATAGGTTCCTTTTCTTTCCCCTTGGACTTTAGCCACTTTGGACACAATTTCAGATGAAGTTTCCAACACTTCTCTTCTATTTGTCCATCTACATCACAATGTTTTCAATTCCTATTATGATCCATCATTTTATTGGTTATAGATTCCATCTTCTTGTCTCTTTTCTTGTTGGTTTCTTCTTGGCCCATGTGTTGTTGTCCTTTCCTAGAGTCCAACTCAATGTAGATGTAATACCCCAAGGTCGAGCCCCTGTTGGATTGTAATGTTATTTATAGGTTGGTGAGCTGAGTGGTTATAAGTTGAGAGACTTATGTGTTTATTAGGCTGGTAAGATAGATGCCAAGGCCAATGACCCTGACTTTGTATATGTAAATATGCAGATCATTAATAAAATATAAACATCGTTGCGTGCAGACCGACCATAAAGAAAGAGTGAGAGGGGACTAAGCTTCCACAAGGTGGGTAAGGGAAAGGTGGTTGAAAGGTTGGAAAGAGAGGCTAATATTAGGGGCTTAAGTCCTTGAGAATAATAATTTATTATTATTCCAAAGCTGTGTGAAAGACATGTTTTTATCCTAAGTCCTGAGAGAGGCAACGTGTGCAAAATGGAATGCATGCAGCTCCAGGAAGAAAAGTGTCGACTTGGGCGCATGCAGTTAAAAGATGAAGTGTCAGTTGTGTTGGGGGTTCATTGGTCATTCTTCCCCATCCTCCGTCTGAAACCATCATACCTCTATGGTCGACCTCTTCCCCTAACACACATCTAGAATCAATAATCCATGAGTCCAACTGTGCTGGGGTTCGCTTGCCATTCCTGATTCCTGTGAATTTCGTCTGGCCTTTACGTTTTGAGCTCCACATACCCACACATACCTGAGAAATCACCCAATGGGAAGGAAATACGACCTGTGTCATCCTTGTTGAGATTCAACAAAAAGATCCTAGTGAA
>SNQJ01S0139702.1:404-23884 GCA_010110895.2 Picea sitchensis | reverse complement strand
GGGGGGGGGGTCCGGAATCGGGGGCGCATCTCTCCGATGGTCCAGATGAGCACGCCCGGATCAACGGCGATGGAGACCATTCCGCCCCCCCCCTCCTTTCTACCTTTAAGTCAAGGGGGGGGGTCCGAAATTGTGGGTACAGCTTCCAACGGCCACAATCGTAGCGCCCGGATCAACGGCGCTCGTGCAGCCCCGCTCCTCTCACCTGCCTTGAGCTTAACCAGCGTGGGACCTCCTCCCGTCACTTCACGTTCCGGCCACCCACCTTCCCCTGTTTCCATATGTCACTTATCCATCCCTCCTCTCTGGCTCGCGTGGCCTCCCCTTCTGTTCATCACCCACTTATCGCCTACCACGCATCCCCTTCTTTCCACATCAGGATCTCACCCGAAAGTGAGTACGTTTCTCCAGTCTTCGTCCCATCTACCTGGCTTTCCCCTTCCACGGATCATCCCCTATTTCCCCATTTTTGTCATCACTATCACTTCTCGTCATCAATCCTACCACACACCACATCCTCCACGACGGTCCTCATACCCGTCCCTCAAACCATTCAGTCGTCCCAGGTGGCAGCGCGAGAAGCATTCACTATCTCGAGATGATGAGTTGGCTGGGCCGTTATCGATCCCAAGAAGCAGTTATTGAAGCGGTTGGTGGTGGTTAGGCATTATCTCCGCCATAATGGGGACGTCCCGCAAAAGATTAAAAGCACATCGATTCGCAGAATAAACTGTCAGAAGACTGATCACGTCTGCCATAAGTTGCACGACCATTCAAAGATCGCAGCTCCGTGTTGTCAGAAGCCATGCAGACGCAAAGCCTTCAATGCAGTTTCTTGGTTCCGCCGCTGTGTTATTTCGAGTTTATGTAGGCATTCTCGCCATTTTTGTATCCATCGATGGTAGAGCTGAGCTCCCGACTGTGTAATTTTAGCAAATACTCTGGTTTCCTGGACATGCCTCTGTGTTTGAGATTTCTTGTTTTATAACTAACAGTTCTCTTTCTTTTCCATCTTTATTTCATCTTTTGCCTGAGGATTCACAGTAGTGAAACTTGTCACAATAGAGGATTTGTTGTGGCGTTGTCGTGCCCCCTGGTTTTTTGTATTCGAATGTAAAAGGATTTTGTGTTCGAATGCATTTCTTCTTCAGTCTGTTGCATACCTGATGTCTGTAATAGATCATTGTTCCCTTATTGCGTAAGTCTTCCACCTACTCACCTTTACTACAAATCACTGTTTGGAGTTTATCAGGACCTCACTCCTTCATGCATGCCTGGTCTGGTTTCTGAGTTGAGACTGTGTTGTTCCGAGTTTCCCTCCATTTGATCAACCTTTAAAGCAAACCATGACATTAAATATGATGGGCTTCGGGCTCTGCTCCTGCTAGCAATCCAGGAGTGACTTCCGAACGCCAACAAATATTATGCTTGATGTTGGATCATTGTAGACAATTACATATTTCCCTTAATTTTTGAATATGTATTTTCAGTTACCATTTGGGAATATTTTAGGGCATATTGTTTTTCGGGAAGGAGTGCTAGTCGATCCTACAAAAATTCCAGCTATTCTTAATATGCCTCATCCTATCTCTTTCAAGCAATTGCGAACGAGCCTAGGCCATACGATATATTATCGTCGATTTATCATGGGTTACATGAGCATAACATCACCTTTGGAATAACTTCTCAAGAAACATGAAGGATTTCATTAGAATCGGGATTGTGATAAATTATTCTACCCACTAAAAGAGAAATTGAGCACTGAACCCATTCTAACATATCCTAATTGGAAAATTGAATTTCATGTACATGTTGATTCCTCTGTAGTTGCGTTATGAACTATTCTTGTGCAACTAGGTGAAGGAAACTTAGATCATCCTATATATGTTTCCAATTGCAAAATTTTGCAAGATAAACACAACTACACCACACACGAAAGGGAAGGCTTGGCTATGGTGTATGCTTCATAAAAGTTAAGGCATTATTTACTTAGAAGTCATTTTAAGTTTTTTCTTGACCATTTTTATTTGAAGTATTTGGTGAAAAAACATGTGTTAGAGGGGTGCAATTGTAGGTGGTTGATATTGTTTCATGAATTCTCTTTTTAGTTCATTATTAATCCTAACAAGTTAAATGTCAGGTCAGATCACTTGTTTCTCCTAGATTCTAGAGAAAGTGGTTTACATGTAGATGACAAGCTCCAAGATGCATATTTGTTTCGTATTGAGGCCATTCTTGATTATTTGTCAGACATTGTCCTATTACTGAGTATGAGTACTATGTCGAAATATTATTCCACAACACAAGATAGGCACCTAGTGGTTCGTGCAACTGATTATCAACTGATTGCGGGTCAACTATAGAAATTGGGATTGGATAACATCTTGCGACATTCTCTGGGAGAACACATTGGCAGAAATGAAACTTCGTGGAAGATCCTACAGGAAGGACTATGTTGGGTGACAATGTTTAAAGATGCTAAGGAATATGCTCGGGCCTGCGACATATGTCAAAGAGTGGGAAAACCATCACGCTGTGATGAGTTGCCTCTACACCCTGTTCACGCACCAGAAGATTTTAAAAAATGGGTTGTTTATTTCATCGGTCCAATAAATCCTCTAGCTAAGAATTCCAAATACAGATACATAATTACCACAACTCATTACCTGACTCGTTGGGTGGAAGTAGAGGTTTTTTGGGATTGTTATACAACCACCATAACACACTTTATTTTTGAGAATATTATTACCATTTTTGGGTGTCCTCACATCTTGACAAGTGACTAAGGATCCCACTTTTTGAGTGAAAATGTAGATACCCTTACCATAGAATTATTTATTCAACATCATAAGAGAAGTCCTTATCATTTGTAGGATAATAGAATAATGGAAGCATTTAATAAAATTTTAGAGAGTGGGACAACTAAATTTTGTTGCACAAATCGGGATGATTGGGATGAGTGAGTTCTAGCTGTGTTATGGACATATCAAACTACTAGAAAGCCATTAAATAGGTATACCCCATTTCAATTGGTATATGATCGAGAAAAAATTATTCCATCTAAGTTCCTCACACCAAGTATATTCATTGCACAAGCTACCAATATGACTAAGGATGAATCCATTGTTTCCTAGGTGGAGGAACTGCTGGAACTTGAGGAAGCTATGTTTTTAGTATATTTTCATTAGAATTTGAAGAAATCCCAACAAAAGGATTGGAATGATTGGCATATAAAGCGCAAATTGTTTATGCAGGGTAATTTATTTCTCCTATATGATAACACGTATTAGAAACATCCAAGCAAACTCCAAATGGACTAGCTTGGTCCTTTTATAGTTGTGGAAATATGTAAATTTGGAGCTATAAAATTAGTGCAAATTGATGAAATTGGTGGACTCGGCTGGGTGAATGGTGCACACATGAAGCCCTACATGTCTATTGTTTAATTATAGTTTCAATACACTCATGGTTTTAGGAGTGTGTTAGTAAGTAGGATTTCCATTTATGTATCTATTTTACTTTCTATGAATACATGGTGATGTGTTCTATGTCTACATGTATTAGTACTTTGGTGTTCTATCCAATTCATCCAACCCAGATATTTACTTTTTGGTCAGGGAGGTCGCAATCACATCCTCTCATACTTATTGCTATGAAAATTCAAATTTTGTTCCCTTGTCTCATCATGTGGGTCGTCCAAAGTCATTAGTACCTTTTTACTTGTCACTACATCTTTTTTGTCCTCATCACTTAAATTTTAACAACCATCCACCTTTTTCTAGTTAACTTCTTGCCTATTTGGTACTTTTCCAAGTTACTCCAATTCCCCATAACCAACTTTCTGTTTATGCATTTAGTTACCCAAATCATGTCATGGATTGGATTGAGTCGATGTTCATGCCTATTATAGTCATATTTCATTCTTCAACCTATGGTTTTCACGTCACTTTACATGTATGGAATATTAACGTGTCTTTGATCAATGTGGAAACTTGGACCATTCTTTTGTCGCTGGCATAGGTATCCTCTCACATGAGCCAAAACCATGGGGAAAATGGGGCAAAAACAAACAAAGATACTAGGGAATATATTGCATATGGGTGATTGTTGGATTGTTTGGGATGACCTAGGTTCTACTTTAGGTTTACAACAAAACCCTACAAACCATCAACCCTTCTAGATACCAGAAGGAAACACTACACTTAGAGTGCACAATGAAGTCTCACCCGACATGGATTTATGGGTGACTGCAAGACCTATATGTATGCAATCGTGGAAGGGAGGCTATTGAGGGAATGTCATAAATTATTTCTGCCTCAAATATACTATATCTATCATTCTAACATAACATTATAACCAGATCTACCATTCTATAATCATTTTCATTTATTAAAGTTCATTATGCAATAAATATCATAGCTATTCTAGTGCACATTGAAATTAACTTCTACCATACTCATTCATTCATCATAACTAAGAAAATGCAAGAAATAAAGAAACCATTCCACACAAAGACACAAGTTTTACCTTGGTTCACCCCTCCTAGGCTATGTCCACAAAGATATGGAATTCTTCACTCTTTTATTATTCTTCATCAATTTTATAGCGTTGTGCGCATTACACTAGAAGTGCATATGAGGTGCACATGAGGCTGATAAGGTAGCACCAAGCTCCATAACTAGAAATCTTACCCTCGATTATAATTCATCTCTTTGCAAAAAATCTCTCTGATCATATTTCTATCTTAGCACTGATACTAGATCTCACATAATGCAACATAACAACTCACTAACTAGCGCATGTATCTGTAATAGTAACTAGATATCCTCAAATATCACACTACATATTTATATTACATAAATGGGTTAGAATATGTTACAATAATGACCAAAAACCTAACCCACTAACCCTAGGTGTATTATGTTTGTCCACTTTCAAACTCCCTGCACGTGGTTGGTCCACAATCCAATTGTTTTCATCTTTGATTCATGTACTTCTTCATTCCTTTGACTTTCGTACTTCTTCGACAGTGTTTTTCCCTTTTTTCTAGTCCATGCTCCTTTTTTGGTCCATTTTCTATCTTCCTTCATTAATTACTATTCTTTTCCAAAAAAATGGCCTACACCAACAGGCCCCCAACACTCACCTGTAGTGCATCCCGAGCCACTCAGGTAGCTTTTTCAGCCTGAATTGACTTCTCCAGTACTTGAAACATGCCTGACATTTCTTCAACTCTAGATTTTACTTGTGCGCTCTTATATTCTACCATCTCCATTTTCTGCACTTTAATATGCTCCTTCAACAATTATTCACTCTCCAATTGAACCTTTTCAATCTGACCCTACTGCATCAATATATGTAAGTATTTTTTATGTTCCTTCCTGCAGTGGTTCCAACTGCACCTTCCTTGAATTCTTTTTTTCTTGTATACTCTTCATTTCTTCCTGCAAGTTATTCATTTCCTGTGCAGTCTTCAGTTTATCTGTGATTGCCATCATTTTGTTCTTTTGTTTTAAGTCTTGCAGTGCAATATTCATACATACTTACTTCTATTCTAACTCCTACAGTTTTTCATCTTATTGAATATTTATCCACAACTACACACTCTTATTATACAACTCTGTGATTTCATGGATCATCTATGCAATTCTCTTTGTATGACCTGTAACCTCCTATTCCCTTTATGTTTTTACTTCTGGTGGAGTGCTTGGTGCTAGGAGTTCTGAAAAATTTGTAATGTGGCTCCAATATGCCTCCATATCCCATGCTATCTTCTTAATCTTCTCCTCTGTTGGTATATTCCCTTCCTGTGCACTATCATGAATAGTTTTAAACACCTCTTCCACTTGTGACTCAATCTATGAATGTGCATCTTTTCTTATTCCCTCTCGAAATGCACCTAGTTAAGTGTCATATCGAGTCTCTTATTTACTTCGTTGGCTATTTGTAAACTTTTCACATCTATGCGGGCCCTCAACCGAATTTCCTTCGCAACATTGATTTGAAGTTTGTATTGTGCCTTTGTTGGAACCTTGGCAATGTCAAGTCCAAATGATCTATGTCTTTCAATGGATTTTTCAGTGTCTCCTCATCAACCTCCAACATTCCCTTTGTAATATGAAAATGTTCACTCCCCATGGCTATAATTTGTACTATCTCCTGGTCTGGGACTACTCTTTCCTGAGAAGTTTATTGTTGTTTTGATTGTTCTTTCTGTTGCACTGTAGTAAGTTGTAATTGATCCAGTTCATCCTTAACTTCTGTCAATTTCTTGACTGTCTCCTCCCTTTTCTTTTCAACATCATACCATGCCTTTTTTGTGCATTCATGTACTTTCTCAGTGACTAAATCCACATTATATTATGTCAGTGTAAGTTTAGGAATGCTCTTGTGTTCCTTCATTTTCTTGTGTTGTCCTCCTGTATGCAAGACCATCCTTTTCTTTGGTAGATTCTTTACATGCTTGGTTGTAATTGGTATATCCATGTATGGGAGATCTCCACCTCTTGTTTCCTCTGGCATAAAAACATTTTTATCTTTATGTGCTCCTCCATTTGGTTCTACTGCACATTCCTTCTCCTTAGTTGGAGCCTTTTGGATAGTATTCTTCTATCTTGGCTTTCTAGTGGTTGTACTAGACCCTATTTTCTTTGCATGCTCTGTTTCCTTCCTTGTATTGGCTTGTCACACACCCAACCCCTTAAGTATCCTTTTAAGGGATGGGGCATAATTTTTTTCATTTTCCTTCAACTCCCATATATTACTCTAAAAGTACACCATCGCCTTATGCTCATTGAGAGTCTTCCAATGACTATAAGTTTGTCCAAAAACAAGTTTTGGATTGATAGTTATGGATTCATTAAATTTTTTGGGCCTCATTGGCCAACGATCACCTCCTCACTATGTGGCACCCATGCGGCTCTACTTCATTCATACCAATCGATGTATCACTAACACGACTAAAGTTGTCATCTTCTATCGGTGATGTGGCCACCAGAGGAAGAGGCCACAAGGAAAGTTCTTATCGAGCTTTCGTGGCTTCGGGATTTCATCCCTTTATCAGTTTCATACAACCCCAAAACCCCTGAATTTCTGAAGGGGTCCCACTTATAAGCGTTACACATTATCTAATATTTTAAAGGGAAAAAAGGCTGCCTTTATCCATGTCCAAATATTATAATGAACTTTGTTATAATATATTATAATAATACATTTCCTTGAGAATTGCACCCAGACTTAATAAATCTCCAATATTGTATTTAACATTAGAATGAGGGAGGATCTCCGACTCAACTACTCCGACTCTTCAACACACTCTCCATTCATCAAACATCACATAGTTTAGGATTCCTAAAGCCCCGAAGTGGTCCCACGCACATGGGTTATAAATTGTATATAATATAATTATTTGGAAAAAGGTTGACCTCGTCCATGTGAGGGTTTTATAATATTATAATATATTATAATACCACAAGATCATTAAAGTTTGTACTTAATAATTATGAATTTTCATTAAATGTTTTCGTAAGGACACTCTGGAACAAAATCCTTCGAGAGTTATCACAATTCCATCACTTCAACATCTCGAAGCTCCAAAGTCCTGAACACCTAGATTCCCACATGCATACATTACACATTAAATAATAATTTAAAATGGAAAAAAGATTTGGTCTCATCCATGTGTTTATTTTAATATATTAATTTTATAATAAACCCCATCAAAATATGTTCCCAGGTTTTCATAAATTTCCAATATATATATATATATATATATAACAATTTCACATGCTTGTCACTCCCAATGCCTGGAGTCCTGAATAAATTCGAAATTATTAAAAGGTTGACTAGGGAAAGATTAATTGTGTTTAACATGTAGTTCCTCCGTACTTAGGGTCATTCTCCAGTTCATTCTCCACTTAAAACCTCTGGAGTCTCGGAGTCTATAAGCTCCGAAGTGTGCTAAGAAATGATCAAGATGAATAATCATGGGTTTATTAACACATTAATATATATATATATATATATATAGATATATTACCAATTTCGTGCACATATTCAAAGTTTGGTTAGGTTTAATTTGAAATTTTATTTAATTAAACATGTAATTAAAAGGAAATGAAAATTGTTTCCTATTTTTCGGACTTTTAGAATAGTAAAATATAAGCATATTCAAGAGGGAATGTTTCTCCATTTAATATATGGTTTATAATTTCCCTTCCTCACAAGTAAAGGATTAAACTTTCTCCTTCTTACCAAGATTTAAGGAAATTGTTCCTAAGGCGAGAATTTCCTTCACAGTAAAATCCTGTATTTCTACTAGGATTTACTTCCCACCAAAAATTAAGGGGATTCTTCCCAAATTTATAGGAGATTTAACACAAGTTTAGCATAATTGCTATTAATTCCCAAATGAAATCTAAAGGGACATTATACTTTGAATTCAAGTAAGAAGTGTCATGTATAATTCCAAAATTATTTCCCTTACTACCTATTTTGCATTTTTAAATGTTTGGGTTGTTTCCCTATAGTCCAAAACCAGATATGATATACTCTAAGTTTTTTGTAATAATCCTTAAGGATAAGATAAAATAGAACACTATTATGCAGAAAATCACTCTATCTTTTTTCAGATGATTTATAGATATATTTTATTGTTCAATCATCATTTCCAAAACATGCATTAAACTGTGCAATGCAGTCAACCACAAAATTCACTACCATAAATCTTATTTTAACACACAGATAGTCAATAAATAATGAAGTAAATCAAATGAGCTTCAACTAAAACATTCTGTTTCTTTTACTTAAATTTCTCAAGCCACTTTTGTCATAAATTAAACTTACACAACTCTTAAAACATAGTATATAATTTTCTCTGATCTTAACACTACAAAGATTTAACAAAGTATACTTATCATTGGCCACCCCCTAGCTAGATCATGATGCCCTAAGAGTTCCTTCTATTAAGAAACAACCAGGGACACAAATCACTCTCCTCTTCCCACATGAACTTAGAAGATCCACTTTCTCTCCATAAAGAAACAGGGTCTGCAATGAGTGCTTCCTTAGTCACTCATCTTCTTTGCATCCTCGTTTATCATTTTGGTTAGAAAATGATTTCCAACAATTCTTGTACCCAAAAAAATATTCATTTCTCAGTTCTCTTCGGAACCAAAGAGTTTCACATGGTATCCCTCTTCATAAATGGTCACCATACCCATTCCTCTACATAATTTATACTCATAAAATGTTTCCCAGACTCAGCTAACTATATCCCCTCTTCTCTACTTGCATTTTCCCCTTCATTTCATGCTTTTTTCAATAGGATTTTGTGAGTCAAATCCCCCAATTCGTGGGTCAACCTAGAATCCTCTAGATGGGTACTTTTCTACCCATGATTTTGAGGTAAGGAAGTTCTAGTACAACACTCATTCTTTTTCATAAATGTGGAAAGATGATAGTTCAACTACCAACTTCCTCCATTAACCACAATTCTAGAAATGGGAAATTTGGATTTTTATTTAATTTTAAATTGGCAAGGGACTAGGATAATTTTAAGGATGAAAATTTATATTAAAATGTAGAAAACATGGGATAATCTTACTAGTCCTTAATATGAAAAATGTAAAATGTTTGGCGATATTTTTGTAAAAATATTCAAATTTCTAAGGATTTTATATAGTTTCTATAAAATTTTAGCGATTTTAAAGGTAAAATAAGTTTATTCTATGGAATTTGGGGAAATCATTTTTAGAAACAAATTGAAATTGGTGAATCATTTTTTGGGAAAAACCATGGAAAATTACCCCATTTGCGAAATTTATCCCCTAAAATTATATATGGTAAGGGAAATTTCCTCATTGTTTCCCTCTCATGGCATCATGACCTGTATAGGAATCTCCCTAAAAAATTGTCCAACATTTTCCTTTTTACATTAGTAGCATAAATATTTACACTACCCTTTTATAGGAATATAGTTATATTTACAAGCTAGGGGAGACAGGGGTATTACAATCCCCTCTCCCTTAAAGGAACATTGTCCTCAATGTTCTTTGCATCTCAGAAACACCAATCATGCCTCATGCCTCAGCTTCTTTAGTGGTATTTCCCTTTTATACACCTGGTCCTTTCCCATACTCTTTTTTTTTGTCATATGCCTACAATGATTTAAAAAAGCAAGCATATAAATCCCAATTTCATGAAAAAATATTTTTACTATTGTTCAAAACTCAAGAAGGAATATTTATATCAACACAATACTTATCTATGAAATTTCATGGATCTGCATCCATTTGGCTATCCTACTAACTTGGCCCATTATTTTCCTTGATATTCCCATTGTGTGCATGATCCCAACTAATAATTTACAAGAATTATTGAAGTCTCCCCTTCCTTATGGTTACTCACCCTCCAGGCCCAGGATTAGGTATCCCCTTCTCTACTATACAACCCCTCGGGTTATCCATCTTACCTTGCCAAGGCTCTCTTGCACAAGAATATATTTTGGGACTTTACTGAGTCTTACATTCGATGCGTCCCTATGACTTTCTCTACCGAGGCATCACTCTAGCCTGTGTTACGACAACACAACATCTTCTAGGGTGATCATGGCTTTTCGCAAGGTTCTCATATCATAACAGTAGCATGTTTTCATAATTTTCCAACTTGACATCTGTCATTTGTCCCTCTAGGACAAATCTTTCATCTCTTCTATATCACATGCATACAATAACCATGAGACATAGGAACCAGATTCACAAGTATGAAATTTTCCTTCCCATAGTAGTTTAGTTAAAAAAAAAAATGGTATTTCTAATGGGTTTACTTCTAGTTCCATATCCAAGACCCTTCTTCCTACAACTCCATCTTCACATAGACAAACAAGTTGTTATTTCTCATGCAAACGATATCTTCAAAACTATGCATACTAATAGTCAAATAATTTTCATCTATTAAATGGTACAAAGAAAAAGGATATATCATTCTCTATGCATGCATCGTTTCATCATACCAAATTTTCCAATTACAATTCAAATATTAAATGAATTTAATCAATGTTCCAATGTTCATGGCCACACTCATACCCAATGCACCCTTGCATTGATTTCAAGTTTTCCACACTTTATGAAAAGCACTTTTCCATTGTGTGTTGGAGCTCAACCAACCTCCTCACCATATATCTCATTAATTCTCATTCATTTTTACAACAAGACTATGCTTCCTGCTACAAGTTGATCATGTCCTCAATTTAGAATATTATAATATGAAATGAAAGTTTAATATGGTTGCATCTAAGAACTTCCTTCTTTAATGGTAACTAGTGGCGCTAATAATCATGGCCACCCACTTCCTTCCTTTAATACCTTTACAGTTTGAGTAGAGTATTGGATTCCCCTCCTTCATTAATGGGAAGTCTATTGTCTACCCTCTTATGCAAGAATGAATTTCCTCAATGCATTCAATTCAATGTGTTTCCTATGAGAACTTTTGTTCCACATCACTCTTGATTGGTCAATGTATCCATGCCACTATTGATTCATTAATTTTCTTACAAGTATTCCAATCATCCTTGAGTACTAGAGATACATTTCTCTATTCTTAGGGATCTTTTCCTAAATCATATCCTACTTGGGTATCAATGGCATGAAAACACCACTCAAATTCAATTACATATCATTAAAATAATAAAATATTTCAGAAGGGATTCTTACCCAGTCCCTTCATACCTTATGTCTCATAGGCATGGACACTTTTATACATGCTCTGGCTTCCAATACCCTCTGTGATATTACCTTATTAGTGGTTCTTTATGGGGACTTTTAAAGTCCCTTCAACAAATTTCAACAACAACCTTCTCAAATTCATCCTCTGCTTGATTTTCCATCATTGGTAACTATCTTTCCCTACAGTTTCAATTTATTTATACACATGACATACATCACAAATATATTAGTCATAATGTAAAATAAAAATGCATGTATCATAGAATTTAAATCAATAAAAAAATTTCATATATTCCCCAACATATATCTACGCACTCTACCACATTACCCTTAATGTTTTCATGAGTGTAAACAAAATCAAATTTTTGGTTGTCTCTATAGTCACATGTTTATTAGCATTGTCATGATAAAACACTTAAACACAACAACATATTATCTTTCCATCCCAGAGTAACGTAATAAACAACAATAAAAGGAGTTAAGGGACTCTTCCCTCTTTTCAACTCCTTCTACAGGGTCTAAACTTTTCATCTTAACTGAACTATCCAAAGGCCTCACTTCCTTTACCCATCCATGTCTTTAACCAAGTTTATACATGTTTGCTCATTTTCCTTTCACTAGTTGTACTTGTTTCCACAACTTCTCTTTTAAGGCTTACAACTCTGTTAAGAAATTCAGATTTTTAAGGTGAGAACATTATTCCTCCTTTTCTCCTTCTTTACTTCTAGAATTTACTCCCTATTGGGATCTCCATGCTCTTTTTCTTGAGAAGTCATGTTTAGGTTCACCTTAACCTTCTTGGATAATCAACATACTACAACAACAAGATTTTTGTTCACAATGAATTATGAACCTGTCCACTCTGCACATTACCATTTGGTTATCAGAATGTTCAATATTCATTTGTTAGTCTTTCATTCATGCATTATGTTTTAGAATGTAATATTGGATTCTTATATACATAGGCTTGCAACCCACTGCTCAATTCTCAACAGTCATTAAGGTTGTGACTCTATTCTCTTGACAAAGTCTTTACATAGTTCCTCCATAGGGAACTCCTTCAACATGCAAAATCCTTATTGCATATTTATCACTATCTTTGATGGCCTCATCCTTGAGTCAACTTCAGCTTCACCATTTTAGTTGTTTACCAAATATTCCCTAAGGAATATAAAATTGAATTCTTATGACACATTCTGAATTACATATGCACATTATCCCATTATTCTCTCATGTACTGTGATCTTGTTGTATTCAATATATTGTGTATCTACTGTAGGCACACTTCTAGTTTATTTTTTGTATCTACTGAAAATTAGTTAGTTCATGATTATTCATGACCATTTACATCTAACCTTTAAAATATTGATCAGGTTTCTGTTGACGATTGAAAAATGTCAACGAAGTTCGCCCGCAAAGTATTTCTAAATCTTGTTATTATAAAAACTAAATAATTCTAGTAGGTGGGAACCCCTTGTACTATTGAAGAGCCGATCTATTCATTTTTTGATGTTGAGATGATGTACGACACGTGGCCGATGAAAATTGTGCGGTTATTGGTTATAATATGATCTTATGAAGGGTTGCTTCTTTCGGTGACTACAACCTATGCTATTCATTAATGTCATTGCTATATGTTCTTATCACACCTACAAAACAAACATGTTAGTGAAATTATATGAAAGGAAATTAGAGGAAGGAAAAATACTATAACACATGCAAGAAAAGGGACCTAGTTCTGCAATACCACATGCATGAAAATACTTGTTGATTGTTGTTCAACCCTAGCTGACAAGAAAATGGCTATGAAATTGTGTTGAATTACATTTTTTTTATATGCGCATGGTTGAAATGTTGGTGGAACATTTGGAAAGGTGATAATGCAATGGTTATGCATTGGTTAATGGAATTGGTAGCCGATATACATATGGTGTGAGCGTCAGTGGCTCATGGAAATTAATGGCTTGCAATTTTATTTGAGTTATATAGTCTATATGAATGGTGATTATGATATGGTATAGGTTGATGTTATCACGCTATTGGTGATGATTCTATACATGATCTCTTAGATTGTATAGTTGACATGCAATATGGTTAAGTTATAAATGAGACATATGATGTGGATGGCGCAATTAGCAAGAAATTGATGTGGATTCCAACACGGATTTTAAATTAATGGTTCTAATGAATGGCTTGTTGGCATGTACTAATGAGTTAATGTGATGTGGGTAGAGGTGACATGGATTTACTTCACATCACCTTTACCCTTCTTGTGTTATGCTCCAAAATTTTAACAGGGTGAAACCGCTCGACCACCTCTCATCTTAAGGTTTTAGTTTAACGGGTATGTCCTTTTTTTGGCCATTATTGACTTCACTCTGGTTATGAAATGATTACTAGCTAAGGTGTATGGATTTGTGTCTTTTCCTAAGTGTTGCAAATGTGTGAAATTTTGGTTCTTGAATAAAAAATGGATGGTCTTCCTGTAATATTTTTTATTTTGTAGAAGTTATTGGTCTTCCTGGTGATAACTCCCTGATGCTACTACTAGTTCAGTCGAGGGTTTTTGTTTAAGTCTTGGGTGGAAATTTCTTCATGCACTGTCACCATATCCATCCTTTTGCCTTCCTGGGTTTTTAATGGTTGAAGGTATTTCTACGCCACGATGTTATGTTTCAACTCAGCATTTGATTTCCAATGCTAAGGGTCATGAATTGAGTGTTATGTTCTTAACTCAGCCCTGACTCCTCCTTGGTACTATGGTAATTGGATGAAGATCACAAGGTTTATACCATGTGTGCATTGATTAAACTAATCGACCGAATAAGATCCTCGCCCTTCTTTTTCCCCCCTGCCATGGATTGTCACATATCCACAAATGACTCATATCTCTCTCTGTATGTATGCCTTTGGCTTTGAAGTTTCACTATTACGAGAAGTTGGCTCTGTTCCTCCTGTGATGGATACTGAGAAAAACCCTTAACCTTTGGTCTGGAATTTCGTAGGAATACTCTCGGGCCTGTCAAGTTGCTATGAATTATTGTGGCTAATTACTTTGAATGCAGAATCACCATTGGTCATATGGCAGTCATGTTGGTATGGAATTTAGTTACTTCTTCTGTGATGATAGCGATAAACCTTACATTGCCAATTACACTTCTAAAGTTCACATTAACCCTTCTCATGTCAAATAACTTAGTATTATTAATGAAGAAGGCTTCTGCCCCATTTCGATTCGATGCGAGGGTACATGTTGTTGCTACAACTTGTTTAATTGATTATTTTGTTTTACAACAGTGGCGAATTCTAGTTTGATATACAGTCACTGGTATTTTCACTTATGATGATTTGGATGATGGCCGACATTGGTTGTGAATGCTTGGTGTTGTTCACACATGTCACGTTTTGTGTATGGTGTTTTTCAAAGTATATAATGGGCATAATAACTATGGTTTTCTTTGGGGCTGAATGACTACTAAATTGGATAACTATGGAAAGTATATCCCCTGAATATTTATTCTTTTTGGTTGTATAGACTTGAGTGTGCATAGCATAGTCGATCACGAGTGACTAAATCCAAGAAATCTTATATCTTAGCACAATATGTTGAGTTATTTATCGTGGTTGTGTGTTTGTTGTGTCAAGAAGAAATGTTGCACCGTAGGGCTGTGTTAAGTTGTGCATTGTGTATAATATGGATAGTTGATTTTCAAACTCTGGCGCACCCATAGAAGTTTTAAGCGTGTTTATTATTTCAATTGATCACTTTTTGAAACCGGCATGTTGTTGATGACAATCGTGTTGGATAGGGGGCCCAAATTTTAAGTTGCGTTGAATTGGTTTTCTTTTACAATGGCAGAACTTCATTGCCCATGCAATTTACTCCTACAAAGCTGGTATCTAAATGGTGGTTGTTGATTGTATGATTAATTTTCATTTCAGACATTGCAATTTGGTATTGATTATTTGGGTTACTTCATATAGATTCAATGAATCTCATTTTCATTAAAATGAGGGGCCTGATTGCAATAATAATTGAAAACATGACTTCTGGGTATTACTGTGGATTGAGGAAATGCATGGGCAGTTGTTGATTTTGACAGTTTACAGAATGGGAATGAGTATTGTTTGAAAATTGTTATTAAATGGAAATATGTGGATGCTTGTTGTTTTGTGATGGCATTGTGTTGGATATTTGAGTATTGGACAGTAAACTAGTTAAATACATAGTAATTGTTATTCGATCACGATAATTATTGACTGGTGCATCTATCCTTACTACAAAATGTATTATGGATCACTTGATTAGTCTCATGAAAAGTAATCATTATCCTCCCCTCTCATTATCTCATTTTCCTCTTAATACAACCCCTTCACATCTCCCATATTCATTTTTCACCCCCTATTATTAGATTCATTACATTCAAGGGAATTTTTGTGTTAGATTGGATGAAAATGATAGCGTCTTCTTTGGATTGCAGTGAGATTTTATTGGTTTTCTTACAGATGATTGTTGTTATCATCATGCAGTGACCATATCTTCTCCCCTTTCATTATATCATATTTTCACTAATTACAAACCCTTCACATCTCCTTGGACCCTTTTCACCCCCCTGCTCGTTGATTAATGGTAAAACAATTTGTATGGATTGGATTGCATGAGCCTAATATATTATGAGCCAAATCCATTTCATATTTTTAAGAGTTGTCATGCATGGTTATTTAAAAGTCTACTTTCTAATCGATTACACATGAAGGATGAGTTTTTTTAGTCGGTGAAGATATGGCCGAGGAAACAGAGGTAGAGGTAACTGGAACTGAGGCCCAAGAAGGCCCAAGTTCTCTATACATTTTGACGTTGATTCAGAAGAGCTTTGCCAATTGTTTCATGTTGGATTCTTTAATTGGATTGGGCAGGGAATAGTCCAACCTAGGCCAGAAAGGCCTCCCTTCCAAGCCCAGCAAGCCCCTGGTATCCCTCTACCTCCTCATGTCCCCTTATAGCCTGAGGTCCCTAAAAATGATGGATGGAAGGAGATTGTCCACCCAGTAGTCTCCCAACATTGTGGCTGGCCCAACTTGTCTTTGCCTCCTCCTCCGGCGATTAACCCCATTGTCCAAGCTTCCCCTAACCACTCACCAATGCAATCCTCCCATGCTAGCAAGATATTGAATATTGAAGCCCATAATGCACTTGATAAAGGAAAAGCCATTGTTTCCCCTTCCTCACCCTCCAATGACTCTGAAAAATCTGTATCTTCATGGATGCATTTGAGGGATGATTGTTCCCACGTTATCAACGAGATTAAGCCTAAAATCTATGCACAGCCTAAGGCAGATTCAGGAAAATCAAGAGGTGACAGCAGCAACCAAGGAAAAGTTGTATCACAGACTCGGAAATATGGCTTTTGAGTTTTATGTTATCCATTGTTTTATGAGAGTTGACTTCATGGATCTTTGGACAAAATGTTTTATTTTGGATATATGAGTATTATTTTTTAATATAATTTCAAATTTCATGAGCTAAAATTGCCAAAAGTAAATATGTTGATGAGGACACAAGGAGGTGTGTTTGCTTAACTAATGGTTATGTTATGATTGATATGATTACTATGAACTAAAGGGAGTCACAAGGGGTCCCACCTACTAGTTATTATTTATTTATGACCCTTATTATGATTATTACCTTTCCCCCTAACTAAATTTAGTTGAGTCTTTTAATTAAGTTAACTAATCAGTTGGTTTAACTACTTTAACCAATTCTAACTTGCTAAAAGAAAAGAGGAAGGGAGGGACCGAGTAGGGGATAGAAGCAGAAGCATGCTAAGGTTTGATCTTTGAGTTTATGTTGAGATAGTTAAGTTTTCATTCATTCATATATCCACCACATCCTAATTCTCTTTTGTGATAGCAGGGTTTTATTGTAGACAACAATATCCAGGGCTAAATCAAATCATTCAGACACTTTTTCTTTAGATGTGTTGATCTATCTTTGATAGTCTGTGTAGATTTGTCTGTTTGTGAATTAATTTTCATGATTGATAAAGGGTATTTTGTAGATTCGAGTGGGAAACAATCTGTGGCAAGATGATCTAGCTTTTAGAATTCAGTTTTGGTTTTCTGTCAGAGGTCCTTTTGTATGTTCCATTAGGGATTTCTAAGTTTGACTTTGGTCCAAGATTTTTGTATGAGATTTTGTAAAGACAATGACTCTTTGGTGAGTAGGAATGAAATAAAGGATTTCTTTATGTCTCATATGTCTTGATTATCATCTTGGTGTTTTTACTCCAGTTCTTACATTTATTTCAAAAACTGATATATTCAGAAAATTACATAAAAAGTGAATTTCCAGCAAGCTTTTGTTGATAAAAGACTAGCCTAAGAACTCGTAATTAATACTTGTGAGTTAGGATGTTATTTTTGTTGGCTATAAACATAGGGTGATATTCCCATATACTTTACTTTAGCAAAGAAAAGTCTGAAAATGTTGAGTAAGATCAATTCATATGTTTTCCTCCACAGTTTCCTTTTATCATGATCACAAAGCATCCCTTCTCATTTACTCTTTCATCCATTTATACTATGCTTTCTTGAGGAGATGGCACACATCCCCCTCAAGCTAGTATTTGTTGGATATACTTCACACAAACCTAGTATTTATTTTTCCTAAAGTTATCCCTATGTTTATTATTCATTATTCAGTCTCATATAGTTTAGGGAGAATATTCCTCTAGGAGAATATTCTCTTCAATTCACACTTCAATTTGATCATTGGAATGGAGTCTAGATGCCACATTTGGATCATCACCATATAATGCGCATTGTCCTTGGTATTATCACTAGAATAGTGCATTATTCATGATTCCATTATCTTCTCCTCACTTCACTGTATTTTATTCAGTTAACTGAAGATTAAGAGACCAAACCATGGACACAGAGACCAAACCCACATCATCCATAGAAAAATCCAAGTATCTGAATCGAATGCATGAAGCATTTGGAACTATTTGCAGTCTCATTTCTCCTAAAATCCTCTTTCACATATCCTCTTGTAAAATCCCTAATGAATCCTTGACCACCATGGAACGGATTTTTGGAAAATAGGATGAGATGAGGGGACACATGCTCGATGCAGAATTGCTCAGTTTGGATCCAAAAACCTTCATCAATCTCCAATATTTATTTACCTAATATAAGGATTTGTTGTTGCAACTCAAGGCTTGTGAGGTTGATAAATCTCAAGAGAAACAAATGGTTCTTACCATTCTCTCCAAAATTGGTCTGGAATAATAAAAAAAAAATCCAAATTTCATTCAGTTAGGCTCACCTCTGGTGCTACCTGGAAAATGCCTTCTCTTGAGGTGTTTATTGAGTCTCTGACACAAGAGAAGAACAAGCTCGTCAACATGGGAAAAATAAAAGGCCAAAAGGTGAATGCACTTACTTTGAATGATGGTATCGATCATCAAAATAATAAATATAAATACAAATACAAAAGGAAATCACATGCAAATCCAAAGAAGGAATGGTACTAAAAACCCTTCAACGATGCCTTTGGATCCAAAGGTGGAAAGCAAGGAAAAGGGGAGAAATGCACTTGCTTCCATAAAGGATTCCATCCAAAATCCACATGTATGTAGAAACAAATAGATCAAATGGCCCAAACACTTCAACAAAAAAACCTTGGAGATCGTATCCCCGAGGGTTCCAAGAAGGAGAAGCCATAAGATCAGAATCCCAAGAAAGGAAATTATAGCCATGCTTTGATTGCCATAAACTCCTCTCTCGATGCTTGGATCATAGATTTAGGTGAATCACACCATATGGAAGCCAAAAAATAAGTCTTTTCTTCATAGGATGCATGCAAAGGTCCTCCTATTCTGATGAGGGACAACTCTCTAGTCGAGGTCACCGGAAAAGGAAGAATTGAACTAACAAATGAAAGCTTTGATAATGTGCTACACATTCTCAAATTTTTCGTCAATATTATCTTCATGTATTAGATGAAAAACTATGGCACTGGAAAGAGATTCATATTCACACCTACTGTAGTGAATATCTATGACATGCAAACCAATTCCAGGGTTTATACTGGTGAGGTAAATAATCAATCCAGAATATACACATTTTCTGAATTTATTGAACCGAAAACTGCATTACTTCTTACCCATGCTGATGAAATCAGTAGGATATGGAACGAAAGGTTTGGGAATTTAAATTTTAGATATATTCAACAACTTAGAAAGTAGGTAATGGTTGATGGTCTACCTAATATCCACTTCTCCAAAGGAATTTGTGAGGGATGTGTTCTTAGAAAACACCCTTAAGATAAATTCAACAAAGGAAAGACTTAGAAGGCTTCCTCTCCTTTAGATCTGATCCATAGTGACCTCATAGGCCCTTTTCCACATCCATCAATCAATAAATAAAGGTATGTGTTCATTTTTTTTGATGATTTCTCACCCTTCACATAGATTTTCTTTCTGAGGAAAAAATCAGAGGTTTTTCAACTCCTCAAAGATTTCAAAGCCCTTGTTGAGACACAGTGAAGAAATAAAATCAAATTCCTTTGAACAGATAACAGGGGAGATTATGTAAACCATGATATAGAGAATCTTTGTCATGAGTTTGAAATTCATTTGCAGCACACGGTTCCTTATACTCTGCGGCAAAATGGAGTTGTTGAGCGGAAAAATAGATCTCTAAAAGAGATGCCATCTTGCATGCTACATGCAAAGTCACTTCCATAAATATTATGGTAGGAAGCACTTAATTGTGCACCCTACATCCAAAATAGATTTCCCCATAGAATTGTCAAGGATAAGACCCCCTACGAGGCTTAGAGCGGCCTCAAACCAGAAGTGACCCACTTATGTATTTTCAGTTCACCTGCATGGTTTAGGATTCCCTCTGAGAAGAGGAAGGCACTTGATCCACATAGCAGAGAGTGTATCTTTTTTGGATACCCCGATGGTGTGAAGGGATATAGACTCATTGATACTTGCTTGGATGAGCTCATCATTGAGCGTAGTGTCCAATTCGAGGAAATTTTATCATGTGTACCTCAGCAACCCATGAAAACACTTTTGTTCTTCCACCTATTAGAAATGATGAGCATGCACATGCCGAATATTATTTATATGAGAGTTATGATTCATAGGATTAATATTATCCAGACATAGATTTAGTACACTTAGATGCAGAGCTAGAGTCGAGGCCCAAGTGGGCGAAGACTATTCTTCAGGATGCATGAGATCTTGTTGGGGGTCTAGCTAATACTAGGAGGATTGTTACGAGGAAATTCTCTCTATGGAATGGGGTAAGACAAATCCAAGAGCCTACCTTGTTTGAACATTCGATGAAGACTACAATTGAGCACGCAAATCAAATCTCTATACATGCAACTTGTCCTCAACAACCAAGATACACAACAATATACTGATAATATATAATGTTATCATATATATTAGAATAATCCATAATATACATGAAAAATATGCACATCGAATAATAATTCAAATATTTGCAAGATATCAATTGGAAGAGAAAAGAGTATTTCTATTAAAATAATCAACAGAAGCATACATGTGACAAACTTCTATAACATCACATATCGGAACCAAGAAAATAAGTTCATCCAGTTGGACCTCCATCACTTCTATCCTCCACCAAAGGAAATCTCATATAAAGGAGTCAATGAGGTTCTCCATCACAAATAAGGAAGATCTTAGGGGATGAACAAGTAGTTCATACTTTCAAGGATATAAAGGGATGCAGACTCAATATAAAGTGAAATTTCTTTAGAGTGTCTTTTATCTCAAAGTTGAATTGTTGAATCTCTTTCAAGGCTTGGATATGGCTCAATTTATATCCTTCAAATGGAACTGAAGGACCGATTCAAAGTGTTTCTAGTATATGGAAGGTCAAGGATCATGAATCTCGTGACATGTCATGGAAACCTGACATAAATTTTTATTTTGATCACCAAACGCGATGTATGTGGGTTGAAGTGGAGCAACCTGCGTATATGATTTTTTTCTAACTGATAGGGCATGTTTATGTGGAAAATTTGTTTTTTTTTCTCTGGAAGGTACAAAAGGTGACTTTAAGTCTACATAGGGAAATGGAAAGGCCATCCAAGCAAGTTGAATGGGGTGGGGAAAATTTTGTTGTAACAAGGAATCAATCTAATTTCAAGGAGCCTTCTCTTGCACTCACTCCCACTGAACCGATGCCACATAGGCATATTTTCTTGGTTCAATATTCAAATCCATAATCCTATGGAAAGGTTGTTGGAATCCATTTTGAGAATTCACCATGCAGGAGGAGTACAACTCCCTCCTCGAGAACCAGACTTGGGATCTGGTTCCCCTTCCTGTAGGAAGAAAAATTTTCATGTACAGATGGGTCTGCAGGACCAATAGTGCAGCGGATGGACATTTTATCAAATACAAATCCAAGTTAGTTGCCAAAGGTTTTAATTAGGTGCACGGTATTGATTATGATGAGACCTTATTTGTAGTAGCAAATATGGATTCCATACATTTGTAACTTGCCATTGCGGCAACCAAAGGATGGAAATTCTATCAGATGGACGTGAATAATGCCTTTATTCACAAAGATCTCTCTGAGGAGATATATATGGAGAATCCCCAAGGATTAATGTAGGATTCATCTTTGGTTTTTCTACTGAAGAAGTCTTTTTATGGCCTCAAGTAGGCTCTGAGGGCGTGGTATGCCAAGATGGACTCCTACCTATTGTCACAGAACTTTGTACGTTGTAATTTAGACCCAAATTTTTACATGCTCAGGATGGCTAATTCACTTCTACTCCTCGTTCTGTATGTTCATGATTTGTTGATCATTCATTTCTCGACTACAATGATTTTTGCAGACAAGAGGAATCTACATGAAAAATTCTTGATGACGGAGATGGGTCTGCTACATTTCTTCCTTGAAATCGAGATCATTCAGGATGCATCACGAATCAAATTGTCTCAAGAAAAGTATGCCCGAGATATCCTTGAGAGATTTCACATGACAAACTACAAGTCTACCCTGACTCCTTTCCTATCAGGAGTCAGACTTGAGGATGGCGGGGACACTCCACTAATTGAAAACACATTGTACAAAAATCTAGTGGGGATCTTATGTAGTTCGAGTAGTCTCCAAGTTCACGCACGAGCTGCATGAGATACATTGGAAGGTTTCAAATCATATCCTTTGATACATAAAAGACACCATCACCTTTGGGATTCACAATGAATAAAAATATGCATTGGACCTCATCGGGTTCACTGATTCGACTAGGCTAGTGATAACATTGATCACAAGTCCATATCTGGTTACTCACTCAGTATTGGTTCCATGACTATGTGTTGGTTGATCAAGAAGAAGACTGCTATATCTCTATCTTCAATCAAGGTAGAGTACAAAGGGGTATTTAACATAACCATTCATGCCATGTGGCTACAAAAGTTTCTCACTAATTTGGGAATTCATTTTCATCGGTCGATCGTCATCTAGTGTGACAACTATAGCACTATGAAGTTCTATAGAGATACAGTTCATGGGAAGTGTATGAAGCACATCAAGATCCACATGCACTACATCCAGGACTAAGTACACGAGGGGATCATCGACCTACAACTTTGTCCTTCAACAAAATAGACAAAAGAAATATTCACCAAGACCTTCACTGAGAAGAAGTTCCATTATCTACGTAGTCATCTTGGAGTGAAGGACATAGTTTCCTAG
>SNQJ01S0139700.1:8014-22398 GCA_010110895.2 Picea sitchensis | reverse complement strand
TATAGACAAGTGCGAAGGTCACGGAGACAGGGGAGAGAAAGGAACGAATGGCAAGGTCTGAAAAATAGTCGGATGAGATTCAAAATAGGGTTACGGGGGATACTCAGGAGAGGCGAGTGTCCCACGGTCAAATTTTATGTATTGAAATTTTTGACTGCAAAACGTGTAAAATGGAAGAGAGCATGATGGGGCAGTTCAACGGTCGGTTTGTATATTTGCAGAATTCCGGGAAAGTGGCTAAGTATGGAATAGGGAAACGATCAGTCAGACTCATTTTCAGAATCAAGGATTGAATATTTCGTGAACGGACCAACCTGACGACGCTCAAATGACATTCCATGATGTTTGAAATTAACACTCGGAAGGGATAATATAACCATTCAAAATTTTTGGTTTTATGTGTATTAATGGGAGATTTCCTCAAATCCTGGTTTAACATTGACGCTTGCTAATTGCATACTTAGAAATAAGATCTTATATATAATTGGTAATTTCTAATTTCAAAAGGGCGCGGGCACAGGAAACAATGATTAGTAATTGGATATTTCTTGAACCCGCCAACCCGACGATTCGCGAAAGAAATTCGAAGAAATGGCGAAGTATGGAAAGCGAATCAACATGCTTCAAAATGGGGTGACACTAGTTCCATAGGAGACGTGAGGACCCGACGGTCAAATTGTATGTCTCGGAAGTTTTATGTGCAAAATGTACTATATATATATATATATATATACATACATTTTTTTATTATAGACAAGTGCAAAGGTCACGAAAATGAGGGAGAGAAAGGAACGAATGGAAAGGTCTGAAAAGCGGTCAGACGGGATTAAAAATAGGGTTACGGGGGATACTCAAGAGAGGCGAGTGTCCCACGATCAAATTTTATGTATCAAAATTTTTGACTGCAAAACGTGTAAAATGAAAGAGAGCATGATGGGGCAGTTCAGAGGCCGGTTTGTATATTAGTAGAATTCGGGGAAAGTGGCTAAGAATGGAAGAGGGAAATGGTCGATCAGACTCGTTTTCAGAATCGAGGATTGAATATTTCATGAATGGACCAACCCGACGACCCGCAAATGAAATTCCATGATGTTTGAAATTAACACTCGGAAGGGATAATATAACCATCCGAAATTTTTTGTTTTATGCGTATTAATGGGAGATTTCCTCAAATCATGGTTTAGCATTAATGCTTGCTAATTGCATACTTAGAAATAAGATCTTATATACAATTGGTAATTGCTAATTGCAAAAGGGCGCGGGCACATGAAACAACGATTAGGAATTGGATATTTCTTGAACCCGCCAACCTGACGATCCACGAAAGAAATTCGAATAAATGGCGAAGTATGGAAAGCGAACGGGCGGGCTTCAAAATGGGGTGACAATAGTTCCGCAGGAGATGTGAGGACCTGACGGTTAAATTGTATGTCTCATATTTTTTCAGTGAAAAATGTGTACCACGGAAGAGGGCATGATAGGTAGACTGTAATACAGAAGATGGTATGATCTAAGTTCGGTTGTAAATTTGTATATCGCGAAAGTCACAGTACTGTTCGTAGGTCATGGAACAATATAAGTCCAATATAGAGCCCACCTACTGGGAATCCGCTGTCAGAGAAGTGGCCCGACGATCAAATTGTATTGATCATAAATTTTAGTGCATACTGTGTAACACGAAAGAGGGATGATGTAGGAGTCCAGAAGTCAATTTATATATCTTGGAAGCAGGGGGGACTATTTGCAGGTCAAGGGACACTGGATGTGCAGTCTACATGTCTGGGAATCCACAAGAGAAAAAAGTTTGGTAAGTACGGAATTGGAGGTGCATAAGAGATTCCAAGAGATGGCAAAATATGGAAAGCAAACATAGGGGCTTCAAAAAGGAGTGACAATAGGTCCCTAGGAGACACGAGGACCCGAAGGTCAAATTGCAGGTCTCAGAAATTTTGTGTGCAAACTGTGTATCATGAAAGAGGGTATGATGTGGGAGTGAGACAACAAATTTGTATATGGTGGAGGTCTGGGTGTTGTTTGCAGCCGACGAAACAATGGAAGTTCAATATAGAGCCCGACTGTCTGGGAATTCACGATCTTAAAAGTGCTTAGGCATCGAATGGCTATTGGTTGGTCAGGGTCGCATTTTTGGAAAAACGACTAAGTGAAGAGAAAGAGAGAGTAGAGGGGAAAAATAAACAACAATTTGGTCAAGTATAGAAGAGGGAAAAGAAGGTCCAATATATTCAAATCTGCAATAGATATTCCATTTCCTGGCAAGATATTTTCTGTATGTCGCTGGATAAGTTGTATACATATTGCATATACTTGGAAAGAAATATGAAGGTAGTGGGAACATGAAACAACATCTAGAAATTTGAAATTTCCTGAACCCACGAACTCGAAAACCTGCCAAAGAGATGTCAAGAAATTGTCAAGTGTGGAAAGCGGTTGGATGAGCTTAAAAATAGGGTGACAGGTTCTCGAGGAGTCGTAAGGCCCCGCGTGTCAAACTGTATATATTGGAATGTTTTGGTGAAAAATGTGTAACACGAAAGAGGGGATGGTGTGGGAGTCCAAAAGTAAATCTACATATCGCAGAAGCTGGAGTGCTATTTGCAGGTCACAGAACAATGGAAAGAGAAATTTAGACAAAGGGGAAGCGCTCGGTCAAAACACGTGAATCCGCCAACCTATGCAGCAAGGAGTTTTTCAGAAAAAATGATTAAGTAACCAGAAAGAGAAGCTACAGGGGATAAACGAGTGGGAAAATAGAAAGGCGGAGGGCAATTTTCGTAAGCGCGAAATGGTTTCAAACAAGCCCCATTGTTGCAAAACCATCATTTTCTAGTAATTGTCAGCAAATGCTTTGTTGAAGATTAGATTTTATTGCAAATTGTGGGTGTAAGTGTGTTCTTGATACATTCTTCCATGACTGTAACATATTAACTTAAATATTGAACTTCTTGCATTATGGGTTGTTAGCATTAAAGATTAATAATTGCATGTCTAGAAACAAAAATGGCAATCTTGCTGCAACGTTGTGATTTGGTATTGCTATGTTCTATCTGCATTATGAACATAATTGAACGTTGGTTTGAAATTGTCTGTAATTCATTTTTTGTTTTCATAAACGCCCGATGGATCGACACAGTAAATTGTCATATAATTGTTAGATGCTCCATTTTAGAACAAATTACCTAAGAAAATACAATATCGAAGAACTACGAGACTACCGAACCATGCCAATGAGAAGAGGTGTTAAATCTAGAAAAGAAGTAGCAACCAAGACTCCAAGGCAAATGTTTTTAATAGCAAATCCATTAAAAAAAAAAAGAACACTGAACACTGTATATCTATCCTTAGAAATTGGACCCAGTTCTTTGGTCCAAAACATTGAACATATCTTCCACAAACACAGGCACGAGATCCACAACATGCAGGAGCCATCAAGATGCTCTTCAACATGCATATAAAACTGATTACCATGTTTTTTTTTTAGTAAATCCTTGCAGTTTTCTCCTCGATGGATCATCCTGTGGTAAAATTGATAGTTCTCAGAAGCTTCGGGTGAGGAAGAAGACGAAAAACGTTGCAGGGAAAATGGAATATCCATTGACTGAAAGTTAGGACACACCAAGAAACCGCCTCTCCACAGTCAAAAACTTCAGGGACACAGGTTGCACATGCAATTCCAGAGGCCCAAATTAGTCCATTCTGAGTGGAAGGAGATGACTAGTAGGAATATACCTTGCACCAGTGGGAGTTTTGGTTCTCATTCCCTAAGATGTTAATTGTATATCATGAGAACAAGATAGTAGTCTCGCAATTGAATAGTTTTTTGGCTTGAAATATATCTCTGTGAGAATCAACATATCATTTCCTTCAAGTGAAAGAATTCTGCCCAGAACAGACTAATTTGGACCTCTGGAATTCCTACTTTCAAGATGCAAAGCGGCTATTGTGTTCAACGTCAATTTCTTTTCTGAAACTCCTTCTTTTGGTGTTGTCAGGACCGCCATCGTTGAGCCGAAAAGTTCCACCCATTATGGTTGATTTCAATTTGGGCGCAGGAGTGGGAACAATCTCTGCATTGCCATCATCCATTTCTGTATCATCATCCATCGGATCATCTTCTTCCGGCTCAGAATCCATGGCATCAACCTCTGTGCCAACCATCAATGCAACTGGGTAGGTTCTTTGAGCTGGCAGGGTTGCCTTGGAATTCTTTGGCTTGAAATATATCTCACAGTGTACCAAGGGACCATCTCCTTTTTTTCTCCTGGGCGGAGGGAGATGAGTAGTAAGAATATGCCCTGGAATACTGGAACCTCTGGCCATCTTTTCCGAAGGTGTTTACTGTATATGGACAGAATTGCTGCCACAAGTTAACGAGAATTTCCATTTGCTCCAGACGATGTTTGAAATGAAAACTGGGGAGGGATAATATAACCCTCCGCAAATCCTAGTTTAATGTGTATCAATGGAATATCTCCTTGAGCCTTTCGCTGATTAATGAAAATCTCCAGGGTTCGTGTGTAATGAGTTATTACCATTAAAGCTCACTAATTGCATATTTAGAAAAAAGTGAGAAGGTGGTGGTGGCGACGAAGAGCGATTAATAATTAAAGATTTCTTAAAGGCGCCAACCGACCGACGCACGGAAGATATTGCATCATGTTTGAAATGAATACTTGGAAATAATAACACTCTTCTCCACAAATATTGGTTTAATTCGTAGTAATGAAAAATCTTCTCCAGCCTTCCGGACATTAATGACAATCTTAACGGTTCCTGCACGATGAACTACTAGCATTAAAGCTTAATAATTTCATATCTAGAAAGAAGTACGAAGTTAGCAGGGATGGCGAAGAGTGACCAAGCATTGTACATTTTGTCCACCCGCCAACCCGTGAAACAGATTCCAAGAAATGCTTAAGTATGGAAAGTGGTCGGGCGGGTTACAAAAAAAGGGTCACAAGATATACCCAGGAGACGTGAGGGGTCGATGGTCAAATTGTATCTCAGTGACAAATTTTGGTCGTCAATTTGTATATCGCGGAATTTCGGGTGCTGTTTGTACGTAGGGGAACAATGGAAGCGCAATGTTGAGAGGGAAATTTGTATATTGTGGAACTTCGGGTGTTGTATATAAAAGAATGAGACATTTGGAAAAAGGACCAAGTAAACAAAAAGTGAAAGAAAACAAGATGAAGGGGAATTTGTTTGCTAATTTATAAATCGCGGAAGTCTGGGTGCTGTTTGTAGGCGACGGAACAATGGAAACGCAATGTTGAACCCGCCTATGTGGGAACCCGCCAATGCGGGAATCCGCCATTCAAAAAGTTTGTTCAATATGAAATGGGGAAGCGGTCGGTCGGGCTGGTGATATAAATGTAACAATGGAAATCTGAAGATGTGAATCCGCCAAATCCCGCACCTAGACATTTTCTGAAAAATGAGTAAGTAACAAGAAAGGGAAAGCAGAGGGCAAAAAAGAAAGCGGATGGCAATTTTTGGAAGCGGGAATTGTTGTAAGAAAGCCCTGTTGATGGTCTTAACAGTAAGTATGAAGTGCATTAAACATGTTAACAGGTTCTTCAATCAAGGAATAGATACAACAAACGATTTTTATAGTTTTCAGGATCTGTTTGTATAAGAGAAGCGTCGAAAAGTTACAAGAAAATCAATTTTTGGATGTTTAAGTAAAGTTTTTATATTGTTAGCTTCACCGCAAGTATAACAACAACGAATTTGAATTTTATTGTCCTCTTGTTCATATTATTGTTCCATTAGACTGCACATAATATATATTCTTTTATTTCAATTTGTTTGTTAATTTGTAGATCGCGGAAGTCCGGGTGTTGTTTGCAGCCAGCGGAACAATGGAAACACAATGTTGAACCTGCATATCTGGTAACCCGCCTATTCAGAAACCCGCGATCCAAAAAATTTGTACAATATGAAATGAGGAAGTGGTCGATCGAGCTGGTGATATAAAAGTAAGTGGAAATCTGAAGACGTGAATCCGCCAACTTCTGCAGCTAGAAATTTTCTGAAAAACGAATAATACATACTAAATATGTACTTTTATAAAGTATGGACATGAGATTTTATAGAGCACGTATAGATCCCTCATTCCATACTTAACCACTTTTTGGATCACGGGTTCTCGGGCTGGTGGACTCAAAATTGGGCCTCTATTGTTTCGTGTCCTACAAATAGCACCCAGAGTTCCGCGATATACAAATTGACAGGCGGACTTGCAGGCTGGATGGCTCAACATTGCACTTCTATTGTTTCGTGTCCTCCAAACAACACTCGGAGTTTTGCAATATACAAATTGACAGACGAACTCCAGGGCTGGCGAGCTCAAGATTGCAATTGTTTACGCATGGTGATCCCTATCAACTATCTAACATTATCTAAAAACATTATTTTCAAATACTAAATTATTAATATTAAAGATTGATATTGTACAATTTAATTACATAAAATTATTAAAGGATGTTAAATCTCTTATTTAAAAAAAAATGAAGTAAACAAAACAAATCTTTTTAAAATTCTATCATCGCAATTATAATAACGACCAATTTGAATTTTAAGGGCCTCTTGTTGATATGATAGCTCCATTGGACTTCACATAGTATATATTCGTTTATTTCAAATTTTTGGATCGTGGGTTCTCGGACTGGCAAGCTGAAAATTGGGCCTCTATTGTTCCATGTCCTACAAATAGCACCTAGAGTTCTGCGATATACAAATTGACAGGCGGACTTGCGGGATGACTGGCTCAACATTGCACTTCTATTGTTTCGTGTCCTCCAAACAACACTCAGAGTTCCATGATATACAAATTGACAGACAGACACTAGGGCTGGCGGGCTCAAGATTGCGATTGTTTAGGGATGGTGATCCCTATCAACTATCTAACATTATCTAAAAACATTATTTTCAAATACTAAACTATTAATATTAAATATTGATATTGTACAATTTAATTACATAAAATTATTAAAGGATGTTAAATCTCTTATTTAAAAAAAAAATGAAGTAAACAAAGAAAAGATTTTTTAAATTCTACCACTGCAAGTATAACAATGACCAATTTGAATTTTAAGGGCCTCTTATTGATATGATAGCTCCATTGGACTTTGCACAATATATATTCATTTATTTCAAATTATTCCAGGAGATTAATTTTACCAAGTTCATCGATCAAGGAAAAGTGCTAAAACGAGCCACATACTACATTTGCGTCATAGAGGTTATATTAAAGGGAAAATAATGTCCTCTATAGTTTTGTTTCCTACAAACAACACCCAGATTTCCACGCTATACAAATTGACAGGCAGACTCGCGGGCTCGTTGGAAAATAAATTGCAATTCTATTGTTCCGTGTCCTCCAAACAACACTCGAAGTTCTGCGATATACAAATTGACAGATGAAGCATACAACTAAGAACCAAGTAAAATCCAAACAGGCCGCAAGCAAGATCCCACAAGGTTCCATAGAGCAGGACGCATTGACCTTTGCATCGAACAATTTGATATTATTTTTGGACTGAACAATCTTATGCACATGCAATCTCTAGAGCAAGATCTGAATATCTCAAGCTGATGTTTCAATCCATGTCGAGTTCCTTTTTTTTTTTCAATCAGGGCATCGAGAAAATCCAGATACCATACCATAAATGTATAGTTGGAGACAAATTTTTATTTTATTCGGGCACCCGAAAGAAAATTGCAGAAATCCTGTCATGGCTAAATAGTTGAAAAACAATTGTTGAACTTGGGAACACAAAAAACATGCAGGATCCTCCATCAAAGCAACAACCACCCACCATGTTTTTTTTCTTTTATTTGCACACCGAAACAAATATGCAAAATCCTCACTGGGAGATGCAAGAAAACATCAAAATAACAACATCGATTGCATTTGTAATTAGATTCTCAAGTACTCGAGTCCAACGAACATTCATTTGGGTGTTGAAGAAATATTGCAGAGACACATTGCAAATTCTTACTGGGAGATGCAAGAAAACATCAAAATAACAACATCGATTGCATTTGTAGTTAGATTCTCAAGTACTCGAGTCCGATGAACATTCATATGGGTGTTGAAGAAATATTGCATATACACATTGCAAAATTCTTACTGGGAGATGCAAGAAAACATAAAAATAACAACATCGATTGCATTTGTAATTAGATTCTCAAGTAGTTGAGTCCGACGAACATTCATTCATCTGGGTGTTGAAGAAATATTACAGAGACACATGAGATATTTTCGTTTCCTACCAAATCTTGATATGTTTTTTTTTCTTCAGCTGATATGCAATATTGCATTGTCCTCATTTAAGGTAAATTTGTTGTGTATTTGAAAGTCGCGAAGTATGTAGACACTACTTGCCTTTTTCTGTAGGTATGCTTCCTACGACAATTCTGCTAACCCAGGAATCACATCTTGTAACATAGGCTACCTATTTTTACAATGCACGGTTGTGTTGCCCACGGTTCAGATGGCAACATTAAGGAAATGTCCATATATATATGGACATTTTTCACTACATTGCAGACAATCAATCGTATCATCACTTATCAAAGTGGAAGCAGAAGCATGAGAGTTGCATTTCGCATATACAGGCTCAAAGGGGGTCGAGTACGCATTTGCTGCAACCAAAACACCTTCAACCTGGAAACACGATCATAGGAATTAATAGACTGAACAATATAATACACAACTGCACTCCCCCCCCCCAAAAAAATAAAAATTAGCAAACCGCAGAAATTTGGTGAAGGCTATTTGTATGAGCAAAGCGAGGATGATTCTGTAGATGTATACACACAATAGTTGTAGAGCTAGTTAGTTTCTTCAGATCCTGTACTATGTCTACTCGCAACTCTATTACAAATGTTGCTTAGGTTGTGCAAAAGATACTTTCTCTAACATCCATTTTCTTTGTTATATTTTTGAAGAGCATAAGTGGAAATTTCCCTTAATGCAATTGTTGTTCCATTGACGAAAACAAATTTCAATAGGTATTGAACAATTGCAACTGCAACATGGAATAGTGCAATATTTGTGTAACTTAACCGAGATACATGCACATGCGAAAGTAAAGGACAAAACTAGATATGGAGAACGATACCATTTCCTTATCGCTATCCGACTCTCCATCTTTTATATGGAGAATGTGTTGTGAGCCAAGTTTTCTCACCAGTGTGACAGCTGCGCCAATGGTTCTGATTGGGTAAATGTCATTGCTCCATGCAAGTTGGCTGATAGTTGCGTTCAGGCCGAAACGATATTATGAACAAACATCGATAATTTTTTCCACAATAATTGTTTCATTGAGAAAAATAATCCGATCACAATCACCACAGTCATATACTGTTTTGGGAAATATATTAAAATTTGTAATGGATATCCCATTACCCGGCAATAACTTTTCTGCATGTTTATGGACAAGTTGTGTAGGAATAGTCAGTGTGACTGTCATCATGGCCTCCTTGTCTGTCATGTCAGCACACATAATGGATCTATTTTTGTTTTCCTTGTCCAAGTAGGTGCTATAGACAACCATTATGTCCCCGATGAACACTTGTCTAGTTCAACGACTGTTCAAGCCCTCTATTGATAGTACTTTGGGTGTTACAAGTCTATACCTGGTGACAATTTTTGAACAAGAAAAGTAAAGTGAATGGTAGTGTGCATTATTTTTTTGTTTTCTTTTTTTCCTGGCATAAATTTACAAGTAGATGCATAACTTCGATGAACTATGGAGCCAGAGTTTTGCAACCACACCTCTTAGTTTGTGAAACCTGCGCTATGTTCGATGTCTCACTTGTACTTATTGATACTTCTTGTGAATTGCAAAACATGTATTGCAGATGACATAAACATATTCACCATGCCATAGATGAATAAATCGCTGAGGATATTTGTTTGGTAAACATACTAGGAACAAAATGTATGCATCTTTACCTTTGGCATTGTCGGTCTGCTGATGTCTGGGATGACTGACTGCTGATGGCTATGTCACTAGTCCAACTTTTTCTGATGCAAGCATGTGTAGATGAACATCAGAAGGAATAAACAAGCATATGCATTGTATACTGTCCATAATAGTTCTTAATGTCACATGTAGGGTGGAAGGATATGGAATACGAAATAGGGTGTCAAGGGATACTCAGGAAACATGAGGAGCTGAGGGTCAAATTGTATGCCTCTGATTTTTTGACTGGAAAAATGTGTAACAGTAAATAGGGCATGATGGCGAGGCACGATGGCCAATCTGTATATCGCGGAACCCCGAAAGCCAGGGGAGAAATCTTGAACCCGCCAACCCAACACCTGCAATCGACAAAGTGGGTAAGTATGGAATAAGGTAGAAGCATGACCATAAATGTGAACCCGTGAGTCCGCCAACCCGCGCACCAAGGCATTTTCGGAAAGACCACTAAGCAGAGAAATTAGAAAGAAAAAGGGATAATAGAAAATGGAAAAAGTAGAAATGGGGAGGACACAAAGGCCCATTGTTTCCAAGCCATCGTTTTCTAGTCTAATATTATATGCCCCCACCCGCTTTGTATATTTAATTTACTAGCAAAGTTGGTATACCTTTTCGAAGATTGTACCACACAACCCTCTGTTGTTGCATAGAAGAATTCATCTTCCTGTCCAACCAACATGTTTCTTTCAAGGTAGCAACGTCGAATATACAATGGACATGAAGGCAAGTTAGTATGAAGAAAGACATGTTAAAGAAAGAAAAACAGTTCTATTTATTTCAATGTAACAACAAACAAAATACGATTCACATGAGAATAAGAAGAAAGATACATAACATATACATACAGGGGGGGTTAAAAGGCAAGTAAAAAAGAAAAGAAAAAAAAAGGGTGCAAAGCAGTGGAACAAGCACAACAAATACACAGACAATAACTGAAATACTCAACACTGGAATATGGAATAAGAGTACATATATGCACCTATGCAACTCCTCGTCTACATTCGTGCCAAAGAGTCCATCGTCCTCTCCAGATATTCTGTTTGTTTAAATGTAGCAATGTAGGAAAAATGCAATGGAAATCAAGGAAGTTAGTATGCAGGAAGACATGTAATGAAGATAAGTTATTATGTAGGAAGGCACACAACATCTGCATACAATAAACTAGGTGAACACACATACAAACAATAAATGAAATACAAAACAACTGAATATGAAATAACAGTACAAGCATGCACCTTTGTTGGTATGCACTGGAGAACAAGTAATATGTACATACAATAAATGAGAATCAATGAATATAATAAAAGATAGGCATAAACGTGAACCTTTTCTTTTCTCCATCCATGGCTATATATATAAACTTTTTCCCTACCCAAAATATATTACAAGCCACAAAATATTAAGAAAATGCATCTCCATAGCCAAACGATTTTGGTTTTCCGTGGAAAAGTATCCAGATATGCTTCCAGACATGGAAATATAATTTTGCACTCTCTTTGTTGTACATATCATATCTCAAGCACAAGACAAATTGTATCATGGTCACACCAGTCTGTGTAGAGGATAAAGAACATGTATTGTGATATGGGCACATTCCACCATACATGGTTTATAAGTGCAGCTTGCACATGTTTTATTTTAACAAAAAAACAACGAATATTGCAATTGCACATGTAGTTGTCCAATTATTTTTTATGCCACTATTTTCTATCATGTGAACACTGAAGTATCAACAAAATTTTATAGAAGAACAGATCTTGACCTCGCCAGAGACGACAAATAACACAACCGCATGTCCACTCGTGAGTGCAGGGTCTGAACACCGTAAAGTGCCCAAATAATAATAATAATAATAATAATAATAAACTCCATGTGCCGACGCAGGACCCCAACCCTGCAAAGTCGAAGTAAACAAAAGAAAACAGCAAGCACCAAACCAACGAGAAAGCACGAATAGGCCCAACTGTAGCCCCAGGGCCCCAAAATCGTAAACTTCAGCCAAACAAAAAAAACTAGCGACTGACGAACAAACAAACCAGGGAACAAGCAACAACCGTCGAATCAGTAAACAACATACGTATCTCCAATGATTACGAAACTGCAGCCGAAGAATAGAAGGAACCTGAAACATACGACGAACATGCCAGTAGAAATAAGCAAAAATTCTTACTTGCAAACTGCAAACACTAAACAACAAAGAAGGAATAGAAAATGAAATTATGGCATGGAAACTTACTCTGAAATGATGAAAGATAGAAGTGCAGGTCGAATTGCGAACCAAACAACAACAACAAGCAGCAACTGGCGAACCAACGAAGAAGAAACACCCACCGAACCAGTAAACAATGTATGTAGCTTCAACGATGACGAAATTGGTGGACAACAATATTGCCCAAATTCACTGCAACATTGTATGGAAAATTTCGAGGAAAAGTGTACTCCGAGAAGCCTATTTAGATAAACATTTAAGGCTGTCAGACTGTTTAAGGGCCTCACAGTATGCACACATTTAAGCTGGCAGGCCTGTTTGAGGACCTCGTGTCATGTAAACATTTAAGTTGTCAGGCATGGCCTATTCAAGCACCTCAAAAAAAGTGTCAATACATTTCAATATAAATACAAAGGAGTAATAATAATAATAGCACAAGTAAAAAAATAAATCACAATAAGGTTATAAACTTTGGAATTATCGATCACTATAAACCTTGGATATCTAAACATTTCAATATGATTAGTACAAATAAAAAAAGTACTGTACATGATAAAACTTTGGATATGGCAACATATAATTCATTGGGAATAGCAAAGCTGGCAATAAGGCCTCAAATCTATCATCCAATCAGATCATAACATATATAGTTTTTTTTATTATATAAAAAAAAATGCTTCTAGTTGTCTATGTCGAACATTAGAAAGTATGCAAAACTTTGTAGTCAAACGACAAACTAATATAAAGTCAACGAATTATTGATCGCTATAGTCCCTCTACACCTTCGACATGGACTAATAACGCAACTCAAAAGTGCATTTCTTAAAATTGAAAAATATATTACAAGATTTAATAGGGAATTGCCAAATTTGAAGGTTCTCCATAAGAAACATACTTTTCCCCATGACAATTTATATAAAGTTCTTTTAAAAAGTATGACAAAGAAATAGGTAAAGAGGAAACCCGTACTTCACCTATCGGTTAAGTTATAATTGGCTATCTAACCAAGTTTTGTAATTTGTATATATATATATAGTAGAATTTAATAAGGTATAATAGATTTTGTAATTTGTATATATATATAGTAGAATTTAATAAGTTATAATAGATTTTTGATGGTAAAAATTTGGAACTATTGTGAGAGAACTATTTCAAATACTTGGATGAATGGAGAAGCCCATCATTGGCTAGACCATTTCTTGAGTGAAAATAATTTTTTATACAAGATAATTGTTTATACAATTTGAATGTCTTGTGCAACTCAATATTTGCGGGGATGTTTTATAAGACATTTCTTGTTTATTTTATTTTTAGCTATCCTAAAATGATAATAACTGTTTTTTCATTTATTTATTTTACTCAATTCACAATTATTTTTTCGTGTTGTTAAGTTAGATTTTTTTTTAAAATAAAATCTATACATTTGTCAAGAAAAAAAAACTAAACTAAATTAGTTTCAACAAAGTAAATTTAATTACATCACAATAAATCACTTTTTAAATTGATAAAAGAGACTCTGCTAATTAATAAACTTATAATGCTCTTTTAAATAATATTTAATGTTTTTCTAAACAACTTTAAGGTTATGGACACTTTATTTTGAATATGGACATGTGGCAGCTTTATGTTCAAACACAGAGTATTTAAATATTCCAAAGAGAAAAATATGAAATCATTATAGTGGAAAAATTCGAAGTTGGATCATAATTGGACTAAATAAAAAAAATTTATTATTGATAATTGTTATGTTCCATGTTTTATTTCTCATGTTGTCTATTTATTTGTTGAAAAGAAAAATTAAACTAAAATAATTTTAACAAAGTAAATTTAGTTACATCACAATAAACCACTTTCTAAATTGATAAAAGAGAATTTGCTAAGTAAAATTATAATGCTCTTCTAACAATATTTAATTATCTTCTAAATAACTTTAAGGTTATGGACACTTTATTTTGAATATGGACATGTGACAACTTTATGTTAAAACATACAGTATTTAAATATTTTTAAAGGGAAAAATATAAAATCATTATGGTGAAAAGATTCTAACAATATTTAATTATCTTTTAAATAAATTCAAGGTTATGGACACTTTATTTTGAATATGGACATGTGACAACTTAATTTGGAAAAATATAAAATCATTATGGTGGAAAAATTCA
>SNQJ01S0139698.1:55122-68844 GCA_010110895.2 Picea sitchensis | reverse complement strand
AATAATAATTAAGGGTCTTTATTAAATAATAACTAAGTAGGTGGGACCCCTTGTGACTCCCTTTTTAATATTTACAAAAATAAACACAATTAGATAATCATTTAAACACATGCCTCCTTATGGCTCCCATAAATATTTCCAAAATTTGAATATTAAATATTAGAAATAATTCAAATATATCCAAAATATGTAAATAACCACATTATCCAAAAAAATAGTTTGTTGTCCAAAACTTTCTATAGTCCATTGTCTTCAACAAATCAACCATAAACACATAAATCAAAATCCATATTTTCCACTTTGAGAGGAAATCCTTCTTATGTAACTGTTGTCCCCTTTGGACTTCCGAGAATTAGCCTTAGGTTGATTCGAACCTTGAGGCTTAATATCACTAATAGCATGGGAACAATCGTCCCTCGGGTGCATATGGTAGGACACTAATTTTGTTGAGTCATTTGAAGGGTATGAGGGGGAAAAAACAACTGTACCTTTGTCTTGCAGATGGGGAGCCTTGGTTTTAAGTCATTTGCTAACATGGGAGTATTGAACAGGCGAGTGTGCAGGGGAAATTTGAGAATTTGGTTTTACAGGTGGAGGAGGAGGCAATGACAAGTTGAGCCAACCACGATGGTGGGAGACTGTCGGATGAACAATCTCCTACCATCCATCATTTCCAGGAACTTCTAGTTGCATAGATACATGAGGTGGCACAGGGATACCAGGGATATTTTGGGGCTGGAAGGAAGGCCTCTCTGGTCTAGGCTTAATTATCCCTTTCCCAATCCAATTGGAGAACCCAACTTGAAAAATTTGGTTCAAATCCTGAGGATCAACATCAAAATGAATTGAGAATCTGGGCCTTCTAGGCCCTCTGTTCCAGTTACCTCTTCCCCTATTGTTTCTGTCATGACTGCCTCTGTTGAAGAAACTCATCATGTATGCAACAATTCATTAGCAATTATCCCTTAACATACCATACATGACATTCTCTTTATATGAAACAAATTTTGGCTCAGAAATTAACATAAGGCCCATGCAATTCAATCCATAATAAATTATTTAATAATTTTCAAATGAGCAGGGGGTTAAATAGGGTTCATGGGATATCTAGAAGGATTGTAATGAGAGAAAAAGTGGTAGCATGACAGGGAGTAAGAACACAATTACTACTCAACAATTCATTAAATAATTGACTGTGCAATCAATACCAAAATATATCAACTGCCACCTATTTCTGTGTCATATCTTTACCACCACCATACACAGTGTTTAATTTATTTTATAGAACAGGGCGTGTAAAATGAAATTGGGATCGTGAGGGGGGGTATAATGAGTGAAAAAGTGAGAATATGAGAGGGAATAATATAGATATTGTTCATAAAAATAAATTAAATCAAACAACAACCACTACTCTGTTTAGATCACAATCCAATAAGCATCCTCTTTTAAAACCAAAATCATTTAATTGCCCCTTAATTGTAGACATAATGCTTGCTGACTTCAATAAAAAAATAAATCAATTGCCCAGAATTCTTCAATTATATCAATATTTTCATCTTATACCACATCTGTGCAACATTATATTAATATCATTTCCGATTTCACAATAATATCATAACCATCCGAGCCACAATCCTTCATGTTCCAATGCAAAAACCTTTTCTTTTTAAAAAAAATAATATAATATGCACAGTGATTCCAAACATCCTTATCAAATATCCATTCCTTGAAATCAAATAATAATAGACCCAGTATTAACCTACAACTATCAAATTTCCATCATTGTTGGCTTAATCCATTGTCATCAAAACTCATAATTGGGCCCCAATTTAATCACACACAGACGTTCATCAATATAATCAACACAGTTCCTTATTCGAAAATAACATTTCACCCATAACACGCAACTTTGAACCTGAGTTTTTTTTGAAAATCGAACATGTACAGACTTCCTTTAGAAATAAATGCCCAATAAAATAAAGATCCATATAATGTGCGAGGAGAACATAACCATATCAAACACATGTTCCTTTTAAACTTAAATGGGACCATGATCGTGCTAGGGTTTAACACAACAATGTATGGAATAACCATAAATCAACCAAATGGAAAGTCCTCGGGGTTGTAGATAATACATACTCTCTTTTTCAAACAAATTTATTATAGACTCATAGGAAATAATAGATGCTTGATCAAGAGATGGCCTTTGAAGTTAGAGAGTTTGTGCTCTTTTTTTTTAAAACAAATTATCACAGAGAAGCAACCCTAGGTAATCAAGTATAATATTGGAAGAACAAAGAGCCTGTGCTCTTTAAAAATCACCACGGTCTTTTAACTTATAACCCCAAAATCTTGACAGATCCAAAAAGTGCCTGAGGAGAAACATAAACAAGTCGAGCTCAGAACCAAGTCGTGCTCGATACACTAGAAACAAGTCGTGCTCAACAAACCAAGCACATGTAGGTGTCTTTTAAATTTTTTTACAGAGAGGTAACGAGATATGTCTTAATCAAGGAAGAATCCTCAAAGAATAGAGAGACTGTGCCCCTTCAAAACATCACAAATGTTATACCCTTCAAAAAAAAAATTGATAGTGAGGTTTACCAACATATCCGTCAGCCACTACAACATAGATGAGAGGAGTGAATGCTTAAAACACTGTGAAAGAATGCATGAGCATGACCTATGTCCACCCAACACATATACAGGATTCCATTCAACGTTCTGGGTGATAGGAAAATTCGACTGTGTAACATTTTTGTCAATTGTGACAGTGAAGTGAATGCCATAAAAAATGATAGCTCGGGGCTTGACCAAACAAAGCAAGAACAGTGCAATTGTCAACAGTTTCATTGCAACCTAGAGGAATGAATCATAACAACAACCGAGACAAAACTAGGTGACAACAACTAATACCCAGACTGGTGGTAAAAACCCATGCAATAAAAACTCATAGCTTGTTACACCATTGTCATATTTTCCACAGAGAACTAAAGTAAAAATCCAAGCTGACTGACATGTTTTACACCCAAAAAACAATGCACAGGCTATCCATGCAATAAAATCCATTATTTACTTTTTAAACACCAACAGTCCAGAGTATTCACAGAGAAAACCATAACATAGCATTGATACATAGTCGAAACTCAAGAAAATCATAGACTTCATGCAATCTTGAGCCAACAAATCGATTCATAATATAGAGGGACCATCATGGATGGAAAGTAAAGGAGCCATACCTAGAAAAATTGCTTTGAGGGAAGAGTTGGATTGTGTTTTTCCTTTCAAAACCTGAAATCGCAGAGCTTCCACAACCACCAGAGCCAAATGAAACTATGGCTAGGGTGATGGGCTTTGGAGTGACGTGCAGTAAATGCACATCACTTCCTCACTCGACCCTATTCAATTTCAATGTATAAGTCAACCCATTACCATAACATCAACCATTAATTCAACAACAATCCATTGCAATATCCATTACATAGTGCGCTACTCGAATCATATCAAACTTTAACAATAACCATATGTTAAACATTACCATACGTGCTTCACATATAATCCTTTAACCAAAGCGCATAGTATAGCGGCTAGGTCCATCACCTTTCATTTTTCACCATTATATATACCTTAAGGTTTATATATAATCTCTTTTGCAATAACCTTAGGACTTATCTATAGTTGTTTCCTCTTTTTTTCTTAAGCTCCCATCTCATCCTTTAGCATAAAAACATATATATAAAATAAAATGTCAATGTTTGATGCATAACATAACCCCTGTAAAAATAATCCTTTTATCCATAATGATGTGATAAGCTGCAAGTGACCATCAAAACCATTTTAGCAATGACACATTCAATCAAACATCTTATGTCACCACATTTATCATCATAACGATTTTCAAATCAGGATCCAAGTTTCAGAGATTTAGCAAAAATACACATTGCTATGGAAGTGTGATAGTTTGGAAGATAAGGTCTTATATAGAGGCATGTGGACAAAAATAGCGGAGGCGCGAAAGGTAGGATTCAGTGGACCATTGATCTAAAGAAGCTCGAATCAACGACTGAGGGACATATCAGGGAATGAAGCAGCGCAGAAGATAATTATTCGAAGGCGGGCCGGGGAAAACTACCATGGTTTCGTTCATGGATGTGTGGCACCTCTAGAGGTGCATCGACGTGAAAAGTGGTCTACCTAAAACTTCTTTCTTCAATCCCCGGTATCGAAAGTTGTTGGGGCACGGTGGACCGTAGATCTTAGAGCGATCAAGATCAACGGTTGAAACTCATATCGGCGATTGAAGTAGCACAAGGATTAATCATTCGAAGGAAGGCCAGGGAAAAATACCATGGTTTCATTCATGGACACATGGTACTTCTAGAGTTACATCGGGGCGAAAAGAAGTCTAACTAAAACCATTTTCTCCAATCCCCGATGTCGATAGGCACATATAAAAGGAGGATTCTCTGCATTATTTTATGATACTTTGAAACATTCAAACGTTCAAAATTTGGTGCAAACCATCCATTTGAAACTCAAGCTCAAAGTTGTATTAGATTCGTGTTTTCTTCGCCACTTAATAGGTATTTTTCATCATGGCCGCTAATCTTGTCATTTTATCCGTGAATGAACAAGACATCGCCTCTAGAGAAGAAGCCCTAATTGATAGGGACTCTGATGTTTTTGACACAAAGATAACAGTTTCGCCCATTTCTGTGTCCATATCGAATTTGTTAGACAATGTTGGGAAGCAGATCCCCTTTCTCAGAATGACTCAAGCCTCCATTACCCCTTATGTTGTAGAAGTAGTCTTTCCTTTCCATGAGTTCATAGGCTGGTGTGTAGAGAAATATTCATAGGAAGAAAGAGTTATTTTGAATAAATTAGGGTCAGAGGTTTTATGTGAAATAAACAGTCTGTCACTTCGAAATACTCTCAATATATTAGAGTCTTCCTTCGTAGCATCAGATCCCTTTGACGAACATAAAATGATCACAGTTTATAGAGAATTCCCTTTAGAAGTAAAAACCCTGTTTCTGCAAATCATTGTCAAACCTGAACACCATTCAGACGGTTTGTCATTACCTATCAATGTGAGTGTTATGATCATTGAGGTCCAGTGGGATTATTCCTTGCTTAGCCAAATTTTAGGGTTAGATAACGACAAGTTCGTAGTAGAAGTCATGTTTGGTTTCCTGTTAACCTTTTTTATGTCAGAGTCCCATTAGTCGGTCTGTATTAGTTTTGACAAGTTCATCACTGATAATATGCATTGATAGCTAGTCAATTTCAATTCATTGAGACACTGCAGATACTACATGCACCTACTGAGGATGTTCCTGGAATCGAACAAGACTGAATTCCCTGAAACTGCTTTCATCTCAACTGAATGTAAAAGGCTCACCATGCTTATTTTCATCAATAAGATCATGTCCAGGGTGTACAATCTTATCTTCGGCTCAGACTTGCCAATGGTTCTGGAAGAAATGAAAAAAAAATTACAACTAAATCCAGAGAGCAAAGTAGGAGATTGGATGTTGTTCATACAATCTATTATGATATGGGTGTATGACTATCAAGAAGGACCTTATCTCTTACCAGTATTTTTGACTCCCATAATTTTTTCTTTAGATTTCATCCAGCAAAGGATCATTTCAAAAACATAACACTTTATGAAAGCACACAAGGCATCTAACTTAAAATTTCCTTTCATGGTAGGACCCTTTGTGGTAAAAAACAAATCTTGTTTGCCTCAGATCCAAGCCAAATTCAATGAATTCGGGTTTACACAATTACAAGGAAGGAAATATGACCTACATCAGCGTATCAAAGAGAAGGTTGATGAGCAAATTGGGCCCCTATGAGCATGAGCCATTGAGCATGTTGAAGGATTTGATAAACTAGCTAATCTGGAAACATGTACAGATATGGAGGTCACTTTGCAGCATGATCAGGTAAAACTAATAGAGTCTTCCCCTCAGTAGGTCCATACACAGAAAGATTCTCCAAGATTGATTGTTAAAGCCCCAAAGATGAGTCTTTATAATAAGAGGATCATTTTAGAGGCCCTGGGTGCCAGTAGTCAGCAAGATATTCCCAAGAATATGAAAATTACACCACCCTCTCAAGTGGTTGACTTGGAAGAAGAAGAACCTAAAGAGAAAATGAACATGGAGATGGTGGAAGGTGCAACCAAGAACAAAGAATCTAGTACATGAAGCATGCCACAAAGTGAAAGAATCACAAGGGTTTTTAGCATCAAGAAACACATATTTAACAAGACACCTGGGGCAGTATATCAATCCAAAGAAGACCTGATGAACCAATATGTTATAAAAGGAAGTATGGCCAATAGTGAGATAAGAGACCTGTTGCCCGAAGTAGAGAAGATCTCCCAGCATAAGACGTCCCTGTTCTTAGTCAGATATGTGGAAAGAAGGACGTTTAATATAGCAATAGCAAATGATGATAAAGTGTCTGAAATTAAGATGCACTATGAGAATATTGGTGCCCCAGACAAGGTAAAGTTTCACAGGAATGCTAGTGACATGCTATACTCGGAATACCTAAGTTTAATTCTGAAAGTTTCAAGATTGAAAGCACATGCACTCAAACTAGATGGACAATTGAAACAGGTGAAAGCATCCAGCAAAGCCTGGAAGACACATGTCAAAAGATTGGAGTCTGAAGGCCCTCAAGGAGTAAAGGCTTCTTTAGATGAGAAGGACAATATAATCCAAGGTTTGAAGAATAATATAAATATGTCCTCTATTGAACATCCACATGCAGCAGAGCTAGTTCCTCTAGAGAAAGAGAAGGAAAAATTCAGAAAAGAAGCACTAAATTACAAAGCTAAAGTGTTGCAGCTAGAAAAGGAGAAAGAAAATTGATTACAAGGACAAGTAGCAACATCAGATATGGTTGTCATTGTACCTGCTAATGAAAAAGATGGATCAAGCACTGATGGATTGGTCCAAGCCTTGTCCCAAGTGAGTCTACAGACATGGGAAATCAAAAGCCTTAAGTAAGCCTTGGAAAAGTTGAAACAAGAGATGAAAATAAAAGATGAAAATATGGCTCCACTCCAAAGGGAAAATCAAGATTTGCAAGAGAGAGAAAACAAGATGAGAACGAGGTTAAAAGGTAAAACATTGTTACAAGGGGCTAAACATGTGATTTGGGATTCTATTGCTGCAAAGGCTGATAAGTTCAGGGTTTATCTAAATTTTATAAATGACAAAGACAACATGGCTAACATGACCTGAAGAAGGTGCATTTTTGTTACTAAAACATTAGCCAAGAAACCCTCAGAATGGGCCCAGAACGCTATTGATTTGTTGAATTATGTGCCCACTATTGATCTTCAGACTATTAGGGTAAAGGAAAGAACTATGTTGATCATCTGGTCCAGGAGAATCATCACCAAGCACAACTTTCTCAAATCGTTTCAGAACAAAGCTATACAAATGGAGCACAGTATATAGGAGTTTAAAGACACGTTTGAACAATTGTTTTTCAAGGGCCTCCCACCATTTTGGGATGGAAAAGGTTCATTATAAAATAAAGAAGACTACAATTCTCTCCTCATTCAGTGTAGGATGGACCATTCTAAATTTCAATCTATGAAGGAAAGTCTGAAAGGCCCAAGTCTGGTAGAGTATTTGGCCACAGACTTTGAAATTTTGAATCAATTTAAAACAGTGAAGATTGGCCTGTCGATTATGTCCTACGCCATGTGCATTGACCTAGAGATTTTGATTAAGGAGATGATGGACTACAAGATTCCTTCTGACTCACAATGGAAGGAAATCATGCAGTTGGGCAAGATGAAATGCAATTTTCCAAGGACCAGTAAGTGACCCCTAGGTGTCACCAAACTAGCGAGTTCGACAGAAGATCAAGACCATCCAGATGTCATAAAGGAAGCTGAGCAGTCAGAAATATGTTCCTAGTTTTGAAACGTCTTTTGAGTAATCATTGTAAATCGGTTCATATATCGAGATTGTCAGTTGAAATTACTATAATTAGTTTTAGAAGCTAAAATGTTATGGTTTCAACCATCGTAATCAAATTGTATAAATGTTGGGGCATTTGATTGAATTAATGTTGGCAGAAGTGCAAGAGCACCCTTTTGTTTGTTTCAAACTCTATTGTAATTTTTTGAAGCTGAGTTGAATATATACACATAAGCTTTTGAAGTCTCTATGAAAAGATTCTAACGGTGGTGATATGAGCTTTGTCGTCCTTCAACGTATGTATTTCCTGTGATCTGTTATTCCATTTAAAATTTCTTCTGTTTAAATTGGATAGTTAAAGGCCCAGAATTCGTCTTGTGATGCTCTCGGCTTAAGCAATTTAAACTGTGTGATTGTATTCTTGACTAATTCATAATTCATTTCAGTAATGCTCTGATGCAGTTTTTTATTTTATTTATCTTTCTACACTCTATTTAAATTCAATAATAACTCAGACTCATCACCTAGTTTAGCCTTTATCCTCTGGAGAGTTTTACCAGCTGATCATTGTTTTCATTCACTTTCATAATTTTGACTCCATAGCCCTGAGTGTTCCTCCCCTTCCTTGCCAACAACTTTATTAAAAACACCAAAACAAACCAAATCTAGTCACTGATTATCAAAGAAATATTGAGTGACACGAGAGATCCCTCTTTGATTTGAACAAGCTAGTGCTTCATCTCTAAAGTAGGTTGAAACAGTTACCTCTATCATTTGTCTATGAGCTAGAAAAAATTTACTGAGTGCTAATAAGCAAAACGCATAAAACCATGACTTGCATCATCATCTGTAGAAGATTGTATAGGAATCATCATAACAAGAACCAAAATATAAGTGTAACACATCCATCATAGTGCCACTAGTCTACAAGGGGGTTCCACCTACTAGTTAATTATTATTATCATAAATAAATAATAGATCTTAGCAATCATTTGTGAGCAGTATTCATCGTCACGATTTTACGCATCAACAAAGTGCATGTATCTTGATGTGTTTGTTGCACTGATGTTGAAATGGGTCTTTAGCGATCTTGATGGCACTCTGATTGTCGCACTAATGGCTAGTCGGATATTGCTGCTGGAATCCAAACTTCAAAAGGATATGTGGAATCCACAAGGCTTCCTGACTTGCATTTACTGTTGCTCAGTACTCTGCTTCCACTGAAGAAAGTGCAATAAACTATTGTTTCTTACAGTCCCAAGTGAAAGGTCCTTAGCCAAGGCTTAAAACGTAACCTGAAGTAGAATTTTGATCATCATGGTCGATGGACCAATCTAAATTAGTGAAACCAACCAATAAAGGAGTCCCCTCTTAACTATAATGTATCCTGAACTGAACTGTACTACAGACATAGTGAAGTATCCTTTTAGTTTATTTCCAATGGCTTTCATGGGGTGTTTTCATATACCGGGCAACAAGACCAACAACAAAGGAAATATTAGGATGGGTATGAGTAAAGTATAAGAGGCTACCAAATAACTGACGGTACAAGGTGGCATCAACTTCGGGAGAAGTACAGGTGGAAGTAAGCTTGAATCTAGACTGGAAGGGAGAATGGGTTGGTTTACAATTGTCCATGTGAAAGCGACAAAGAAGGTCACAAGCATACTTAGACTGGGAAAGAAAATTTCCTTCATGGGTTTGCAAAACTTGGAGGCCAAGGAAATAGTGCAAAAAGCCTAAGTCTGTCGTTTCAAATTTCTTCTTAAGTCTATTTTTCACATGGTTTAAAAGTTTTGAGTCACTACCAGTAATGATAAGGTCATCAACATAAAGGACAAGGATGATGAGATGGATTCCTACTTTCTTGGTATAGACATTAGGATCAAAATGGAATCTAGAGAATCTGGTGTTAATAAGAAAGTTGTCCATTTTTTCATACCAAGCTCGGGGAGCTTGCTTAAGATCACAAAGATATTTCTTAAGGCGACAAACAAGGCTAGAGTCATTCTGGACATAGACAAGAGGTTATTTCATGTAGATTTATTCTTGAAAATATCCATGCAAGAAGGAAAATTTAACATCCATCTGATGGACCTCCCATTTATGTGAGGCATCAAGGGAAAGAACAAGGTGGAGGGAATTCATTTTGGCTACAGGGGAAAATGTTTCATTATAGTCAATTCCTTCAAATTGGGAAAATCCTTTGGCAACTAACCAAGCCTTGTGCTTTTCAACACTTCCATTTGATGCATACTTAGTTCTATAGACCCATTTACATTTAATAATTTTTCTTCCTTTTGGAAGAGGTGAAAGATCCCAAGTATCGTTTTCCATTAAAGAATAATACTCTTCATTCATTTTTGTATCCCAATATGGATGACTTGAAGCTTCTACAAATGTATCTGGATCATGAGTCTCTGAAACTTGAGCCAAAATAGAAGAGGCTCGTTAGAAATTTGAACGTGTCTGACATTGATCTGAAGGATCACTGACAAGATCACTAGTTGCTTCTCGTGTTGAACAGACCCATCTAGGAAGCGGTGGAGTTGGTGTTGGTTCAGGTTCAAAGGACTCATCTGGAGGAACAAGAAGAGGTGGATTTTCATCCTCATTGTCATCATCTAAATAAGCAACACGAATAAGAAGAAAAGAAGGCACAAACGCTGAAGATGGATTGTAGGCCGAAGAAGGCACAATCATCAAATTAGGCTCGCAGACCAAGATATTTTCATCAAATTTAACATCTCTTCTAATAATAATTTTATTATAATGTGGTTGAATAAACCTGTAACCTTTTACATCTTCAAAATAACCAACAAATATACACTTCTCACTTTTAGGCTGCAATGCTTTCCTTTTCTCATCAGGAATGTGAGCCCATGTCATACTGCCAAATACATGGAAGTGACTTACATCTGGTTTAATTTTAGTCCAAGCTTCTTCCAGTGTTATACTTTTAAGAGCCTTTGTGGGAGTGCGATTTACTATGTAATTTTCACAGTTGATGACTTCCACCTAATACTTTAGATTTAATCCCTTATATTGGATCATACAATTAGCCATGTCTTTTAATGTGTGATTCTTTCTCTCAGCAACACCATTTTTTTGTGGTGTATATGGAACCCTGTGTTGCATTTGGATGCCCTATGTAGTGTAATAACTTGTAAAATTATTGTTCACATATTCACCTCCATTATCGTTTCTTAACCTTTGAATTGGATGTCTAGATTGCTTTTATACAAGGGCCTTGTAGGCCAAAAAATTGTCAAAAACTTCGCTCTTAAGTTTTAAGAAGTAAACCCAAGTAAGTATGGAAGCATCATCAATGAAATTTAAGAAATACTTGCACCCAGAAAAAGAAGGGGTAAAAAGTGGACCACACAAATCACTGTGAACAAGATGCAAAGGGCCCGAGGTGTGCCAAGAGGCACGTTTGTCAAAATTGTCCCGATGATGTTTGTCAAGAACACAACCGGCACAAACACCATCTCTGCATGAAACAGGAGGAAGTCCAATCACCATCTGTTTATTACATAGTTGTTGCAATGAGCGATAGTTTAGATGACCAAACCGCTCATGCCAAAGTTTGCTCAAGTCATCGATATGAGCAACAAAAACTGATGAAAAAGATGATGACCAAAGCTATCAAACTTGTATAACCTGGTAATATCATCAAAAATTCCAGTTGCAAGAACATGCTTAGGATATTTTAGATCCTTGATTACATCTTGGTGAGGTGAAAACTCTACGGTTTTACCTTTTTTTTTTGTGTCTGGAGGAATCAACAACTAGTTGGGCACGTGCTCATGTTACACGTGGCCGTGTTATCCAACCGCTACCACTATAACCTCCAGGTGTGCCCACGATGCCCCTTACGCGGCACAAAAGGTAAGTCGGGGGGAATTGAACTCGAAACCTCATGGAACTTCATTTTCATGGCACTTGCCAATTGAGATGCTCCCCCGGGGGCCTCTACGGTTTTACCTTCACTTGAATGAGTGATTTGATATACTTATAGAAGGTTGAAATAAAGACTTGGAACACATAATAAATCATTGAAATGACCATTATCTACTTGAACTATTCCAGATCCCATAACACTAAGAGATCTATCATCACCAACAAATATTCTCTTGGTGTTACATTCATTTAGAGCAGAAAATATGTCTTTATCCTTAGTCATATGATAAGATGCTCTTGAATCAATAAGCCACTCATCAGAAGAAGAAGTAGAAGTTGTATTGAAGGAGAAACCAGAAGCAGAAAGTGCATGTCCATGAGAAGAAGAAGAAGTAGTAGAATCAATATTGATGTCGTTCTTCTTCATTGTTGCTTCTAAATCTTCCATCTTCTCGAAACATTTGGACTCATCATAACCATATTTATCACAAAAGTTGCAATGTCTGTCAATCTTCTTACTTTTATATTTTGCTCCTTTGTCACAATTCGGAGCAGAAGTTGTCTAAGTGGGTTGGGACCCTTATGTTGCTTCTTGTTGTAGTGACAATGTTTCTTCTTGGGATTCTTGGGTTTATCTTTATGTTGGGCATCTAAGGCTTTGTTGGAGGTACCTGTAGTGTTGATCACTCCAAGTTGTACAAGATTATCTTGCTCTCTAATCAAAGTAGCACAAAAGGAATCAAGAGTGGGCTTTTTATAATATTTCCCTAGAGCCTCTCTCATGGCATAAAAGGTATATACAAACAAATAATATGCACTTCCTGGCTTAAAAAGAATAAGATAGATGCAACGCTCTTCCTCCATATTTATCTCACATTATTCACATAAAATTATGAGTGTTTTAAACTTAGATAGATAGTCTCCAATTCAATAAAAATCACTTATAATTAAAGTCAGTATTTGATTTTATAACTGTTGTGTTCGAATAATATTGAGTTTACCAAACATAGATTCAATATTTTCCCAAGATTCATCAGGGTCATCAATTTCTTTAAGGTGGAACCTTAAATCAGGAGAGATGGACATTTCGATTAGTCCACATGATTGATCACTCCTATTATCCCATTTGAATTTCTTATCAACATCAGTGGGTTCTTTTTCCTTTCCCAAGGTAATCCAGTACAAGCCTTTACTTCTTAATAAATCCTCCATATGAGATTTCCATTGGAAGTAGTTGGTGTTGGTAAGCAAAAGATTAATGGAATAATCCATAATAAATATGTATGTAATATGTATTTAAAAACTAAAACTAATGATCTGGATGGAAAGATCTCAAAAAAATAAGCGGTTAAAAAAAACGACACTAAAAACGGACTTCGGATGTGAAAGTTATGTCATTTTTTAAAAAGGCATAAATGATAACCAAAGGACCACATGGTGGTGTAAGTTGTTTTATGAAGTGACCCAATTTTATAAAAATAAGTGGGGATCACTTTTAAAATTAAGTTACTTTATAAAATAAAAGCCGCATGCAAAATAAATAAATCTAAAATAAAATATTAAAGCTACTTATAGTGATTCACTTTTATACTTGTAGTGAAATACACTTTACAATTGAGTGTGAAATTTTTCAAAAAGAGTAACAAAAAGAGAGACTTGAACTCAAGACCTCTTACTTAATAAGGCAACTTTTAACCAAATGGGCTAGAAAAACATATTGTATTGTTTAGCAAGAGGATTGTTGTTGTTGTTGAAGACAACCTTGGAGAGTGTGCTAAGAAAAAAACTTCCGCTTCTGAATGAAAGCAAGGGTTAGATCTGTTGTTGTTGTTATGGAATACGGCCTTGGAGAGCATGCTAAAAA